>JAUZST010099369.1:0-18608 GCA_034779995.1 Parotocinclus haroldoi
TCTCTGTCTGTCTCTGTCTCTCTCTCTCTCTCTCTCTCTCTCTCTTTCTGTCTCTCTCTCTCTCTTTCTGTCTCTCTCTCTGTCTCTCTCTCTCTGTCTCTCGCTTTCTCTTTCTCTCTCTTACTCTCTCTCTCTTTCTCTCTCTCTCTTTCTCTCTTTCTCTCTCTCTCTATCTCTCTCTCTCTCTGTCTCTGAATTTCTGTACATGAAATTAAATCAAAATCTTATTAAGCAAACAGAAGATTTTAATATCAAATCTCTACTTTTATACTTTCATTCTGGGACCCTGAACTTTGGTCAACAAACAAACACGAATCTGTAGAATGAACCACATCTTTATCTAAGCTCTTTCAGTTCCTCTATTCCTTACTCTCTTTCTTTTGCATTTGCATGTCCTTCTGTCTCTCTCTCTTTTTTCCTCTGCTTATGTTGATTGCTCTAATCTTTTTCTCTTTTTATTTCTTTTTTTTTTCAGCCTTCATTTCACCTACTTTATTCCTACATTAATTCTACTTTTATGACATGTTCTCCTGCCTCTTCTTTATTTCTCTTCTGTCACCCTTTAAGTCTAAACTTTTCTGCAGTGATGAATTTAATTTCATATCTATATATATATATATATATATAAAATTGTGTCAATTTTTAATGGTAATTAATTTTGACACCCCACTCCTTTTTGCCTTTTTAATTATTTATTTTGCTTCATTTTCTTTTATATTTGTTCTCATTTTGAATCCTTGCTGTCTTCTATGTTTTCTTCCTTTTCTTTCTTTCTTTCTTTGGAATAATTAATAACTTTTTTATTAGTTTTACAATCTCCCTTGTTTCATTCAGCTTTGTGTGTGTGTGTGTGTGTGTGTGTGTGTGTGTGTGTGTGTGTGTGTGTGTGTGTGTGTGTGTGTGTGTGTGTGTGAGAAACTCACAGCTTCTTACCTCGTCTCTTTTCTTCTCTGTATGTTACCGTACCTCCAGTTTTGCGAAAAAACCCGTTTTTTAAAGCAAGTTCTGTTTAATTGTTTCATTATTTTTTTCTCTGCTCTGAGTTTTGTTAAAACAGAGGCAGTGTTTGATTTCCCAGCATGCTGTTCTTTCTGTAATGAAGCTTTAGTTCAGAGCTCTACGGGACTCTTTATTAAACACGAAACTCCCCGTGTCTTTCACGGATTATGTTCACATTAACTCTGCTGTTTCAAACAGTGTCCTGAATTTTAACAATGAAACTAAAACTCTGTGTGTGTGTGTGTGTGTGTGCGCGCGGTGCAGTAAATTAGTGATGCTGCTTGGAAACAACAATTTACCAAATGCAGGCTTAAGTTCGAGCACACAAAGAAAACGATCTCAGTTAATTTAGAAACCTTTCACGTCGTTTGTTCCGCTCGTTCCTGATTTACTTTTTAGTCGTTTAATCCATGTATGGATAAAAACGAGTACATGAACTCACCCTATCCCGATCACATTAAATCGAACAGTAACGTGTGTTTTATTCCGAATTAAATCCAGTTCATTCTATGAGGAGGTCATAAAGATCTATAAAATCATAATATACAGACTTTTATATCTAAAGGTGGTTCCCAAATCCAGCCCCTAAATTTGGATGTGTAAAATAAAAATAAAAAAAGACACTTGTCCGACTTCTAAAAATATTCTTCATTCAGTGACGTGAAAGGAAGATTTATCTTGTCAATTTAGATAATAGTTAATAGATAATTGTTTTAAAAAAACTGCAGATTTAAGGAGAAAAATGGCAGGGCTAGAGGAACGTTGCTTTCAGGTTTTTATCTATTTTTATACTGTTCTTTCTTATACTGCTTTCCCTCTTTAAAACGAACTTCTCACCCTGTGGCCACCAGGGGCTCTGAAATGCCGGGGCGTGGCCCTGATAAGGCTCCGCCCATGAATTGGACGCCACTTTCTTGTTTTTATGTCCAGTATTTTAAAACTGGCTATAAATGATGTGTTGCTGTGGTAAATGTGAGTCTCTGAAGTGTCTGTGTGAGCGTGAGTGTGCCTTCTGGCCTTGTGTCCTGTGTTACCGGTCGGTTAGTCACGGCTCCTGGGTTGAGGGAGTGTTTAAAAAAAATAAATAAATGAAAATAAAAAAACGAATGGATTATAAATACAATGGGTTTATGATATTTTTGTGGGGTTTTTTTTCTCTCTCGGGGTTAAATTGGAATGAAATGATTCCTGATTTGATATTTACTTTTCCACGGATACAAATAGACCCAACAATTCCGTGCTGTGTGAGGGCGAGTGGCATTTACATTCACAGCAATGCTATCATTGTTAAAGCTGAAGAAACTTGTTCAGACGGTGTGTGTGTGTTTGTGTTTGTGTGTTTGTGTTTGTGTGTTTGTCTCGCGTGTTGCGATGCAGTGGAAACTGAGGATGTTCCCGGGTAGTCCAGGCATGGGGTTGTGAATAATTAAAGGTGCCTGAAAGCGGCATAAGGGGGCGCTGCCATGGTGACGACCCCCCCCCTGTCGATACGCCACTCGATGGGGTAATGTAAATGCCGCCTCTAATGTCAGGTGAGGATTTAATAAATCACCCGAACTGCTTCGGTAATCCTGCCCACCCGAAGCCTTCTGAGATCCTGAGCCGTCCGGGGCGAAGGCATTCTGAACTCCTCAGTTCTTATCTCCTCATCTTTTGTCCTGGTGAAGGACTCCATGGAAGAGGGAGGAATCGGGTCCTGTACAGGGCGTCGGTCCAACACGTGGCATCCACCATGAACTATTAGCTTGGGGTCGTTAGAACCAATCACAGTACTGGTATGTTTTTGGAAACCTACTTGAACGAGGAAGAACCAAAAAAAAAAAAAAAAAACCCATACTGTGTTACTGAAGAATTAAAGAGAGTCCGGCTGAGGTGCAGCACCGACAACCGTCTATAAAGTAGAAAATGGATCTGTACGCCCTGTTGAGTTTAGCAGTGGATCTATAGGCTCTAATGGGTGTGTGTGTGTGTGTGTGTGTGTGTGTATGCTCTAATACACTGATTACAAAAATAGATAAAATAATGGAATCAACAGTGGATCTATAGGCTCTAATTGATTGAACAGTGGATCTATATGGTCTAATGGGTTTTTGTGTGTGGGTGGGTGTGTGTGTGTGGGTGTGTGTGTGGGTGTGTACGCTCTAATACACTGGTCACAGAAATAGATTAAATAATGGGATTCTAATGGGATCAACAGTGGATCTACAGGCACGAATGGGTTTTACTGTATATCTCCAAGCTGAGATCCAACATCGACAGCAGTGGCTAAATAGATTCAATCCAATGGGATCAACAGTGGATCTGTAAGCTCTAATAGGTTTACCAGTGGCTCTAATAGATTCTATTGGGTTTAACCGTGGGTCTACTGGATTCTGTTGGATTTGGCACTGGATCTATAGGCTCTGGTGGTTTTAACTGCAAATCTATAATCCAGATAAGAGCCAACGGGGACAGCGGTGGCTAGGTGGATTCTAATTGGTTTAACAGCGGATCTGTTGGAATCTTTTGGGTTTAGCAGTGGATCTATAGATTCTAATTGGTTTAACTGTATATCCGTAAGTTATAATGGGACTAAGAGAGGATCTTCTCACTGTACCAGCGGATCTATAAGTTCCACTGGCTTTAATTATTTTTTTTATTTTTTTTATTTTTTTTTACACCGCAGGCTTTTGTAGGTCTGAACGATAATCTCCCTGTATGATTTGGGTCTAGCTTCTTGCATATGATCTTCTATTAATTAGAAATGCTGGTTTAGATCATTTTCATTACCCCAAAGAATAGAGCGTTCCAGGTGTGGTCCTTATCACAATAGCAGCTGCAGATGGCGGTGAAGATGAACCAGATGTCCTGTTCTTATCAGGCTGAACTCCTTGTGCTCAGAAAGGACTCCCTGAAGCACATCATTCACTCAGCCTGCGCACTCGCAGAAGAAGCGCTGAAAAAGATAACATGCACCGTTAATAGCGACGGACTTTATGGATGGTAGATTTGATTGACCTGTTGCCATAGAGATGTCCGGTGTGTGCGGTTTCGGCGTCGCTCCATTTGGTGCGCTGATGGGTTATGGATTTTTCGTAGATGGTTAAGAAAAACGCTTGCTTGGCCCTGATTGGATTTCAGTGTCCTTTAATGCCTTCGGTCGCTTTTGCTTTCAGCGCCGCTTCAATTCATCTCACTTTGCATTGCTAATGTATCTGAGCGACCTCATCACGGGACGCGCAGCCCGTCCCAGGCACGGGTGTGAGGAGGGATCATTTAGGTTTGATCTCATCATAACCGGTTTACGTCAGAATCAAATACTTCAGACGTTATTGCTGCTTAACCTTGCATTGTATCACTTTATAACTTCTCTTACGTCGTCCTTTGGGATATAATCCGTTATTTCTTATATAGATATACGCTGAGGGTGCCACGGTGGCTCACTGGGCACCCGGGTTCGATCCCAGCCTGGAGCGGTCTGGATCCTTTCAGTGGAGTCTCTGTCTGCGTGGGCTTACTCCGGGTACTCCGGTTTCCTAAAACGTGTGCGCGTGTTGGGTTCATTTATGACGAATTGGCATCGACTAGTTCTGAGAAAACCTCGCCTATAGGTTTGTTACCGAATTGTTTCTGTTACTGTAGGTAGCAGCGTCGCCTCGCAGCAAGAAGGTGCCCGGGTTCGATTCCCAGGTGGAGCGGTCTGGGTCCTGTCCTCATGTCTGTCGGTACTCCGGTTTCCTCCGAAAGACACGCAGTAGGTTACTTGACTATGCTCAAATGTTCCCAATCCAAGCGTCTATGCATAGATAGAAAACCCGCCGTATGTCTGGTGTCAAAATCTTCAGGGACAGCGACGATAAATAAACCAAATATAAATAAATAAATAAAGCAAAATCTTGAAATCGTAAAAAAAAATACACTGGTCACAAAGATTAGAGGATTAAAAACTGCTGGAGAATCTGATCGTGCCCATGCCCCGTCCCGGTCAGTGTGGTTTTTGACCCTCTTCGGTGACCATACACCCTACTGAACAGTCAATGTGGGGTCGCTGTGGGGTTCCAGTTTAAAATTCTGTTCACCCTCACCACTCGAGCTCCATGATTGAGTTTCAGCTCATTTGCATAATGGAACTACTTTCTTTGACTTGTCCGTCAGCTTTTCTTGTTTAATGAAATGAAATTCGAACGCTCCTTTTTATTCGCTCCATGTTCATTGTGAAATGTCCCCTCCTTTTTTGGGAGCAGCGTAAATCGCTCGGCTTGGTTGTGGAACTCGAAAAGGTATTCGATGACAAATGCTGTGTTACTGCTGAAGCAGGGGGTGACAGTGGCAAGGAAAAAGTCCCTTAACACTGTAAGAAACAAACGTGCGTTAAATAGATAAAGAATGAACGCGAGAACATGCAAGTAAAAAAGTTATCTAGTGATTATATAGATTATTAAATAGCTAAAGAGAATATTATGAAGAAAAAATAGACGAGGTTAAACTATAAACGTAAGGCAATATACTACAAATATACAAAAATAAATGTGTGTGTAACACAGCAAGAAGGTCCCGGGTTCGATCCCGGGGCGGGGCGGGGCGGCCTGAGTCCTTTCTGTGTGGGGTCCGCATGTCCCCTCCGTGTGTGCGTGGGTTTACTCCGGGTACTCCGGTTTCCTCCCGCAGTCCAAAGACGTGCTTGTTAGGTTAACTGATGTGTCTAAAGTGGCCCTTATTGTGTGACTGTGCGTGTGTGGACCTACGACGGATCGGCGCCTCGTCTAGGGTTGTTCCTGCCCAGGTGGATTAAACGGAAGATAATGGATGGATGGAGAATAGTAAAAGATTTCTTGGTTAAACGGGTCGTTTATGTTCCATAATTATCATTCATCATTGAAGTTCTGAATTCTAGGGAACTAGAAATAAATCCACGAAAGTGTTCATGTTAAAGCTGACAGTTATCCAGGTCAGTAAAACTAGAATTGATTAAATAGAATTAAATCTCTAAATCTGTGCGCTAAAAAAACAAAAAACAACCGAGAAACTGATACTGAAACAGAGATTTCTGACTTGGCACGAGCTAACGTTAGCCTGCCTGTTCCGGATCCGTTTAGCTAAATGGGTAGCATTTCACTGTTGGTTGAACTCTGGAGCACATCTGGGACTCCCCGGTCTGTTCAATAAACTCTGTCGCTATCATCCTACTCTCCTGTGCCAGCGGGAACCTCGTCATTAATTCATTACACCAGCCAAATTAGCGCTTGTTAGCCGCCGACTGTTTGCTTTCTTTTATTTGACATCATTAGCCCGGCCCTCTCCATACAGCGGCGCTTATAGCTTGTTCACCTAGCAACCTACGTCGTTCCTCGCTCGCCCTCCTCCCCACCCTCGACAGGTGTCAAACACCCCTGTGCCACCCCGGTGCCACCCCCCGATGACGCCACGCGCTAACCGCTTCATCCCTCTGTTCTGGCTTCACTCTGCCCAGCTCTGGTGAAGCTCTGGTTCGAGGCCCTCTGAGCCCTGGACTAAATCCAGCTCGGGGTCTGATGGACGATTTCAGAAGCACCAGGATCTGCTGCTGGAGTTTGATGGCAGGTCAGGCTGAAGGGAAAGTCCTGGGTGTCGGGCGTCTCATGGGCATGGCCTGATCTTCTTACCCCTCGTCACAAATTGTATTCTTTTATTCATTATCACAATCTTGCTCTGGGATTCAGGAGGCCCCACAGCCTAGAGAGAAGATTCCTGACGAGCGAGGATTCAAACTGGGTAAGAAATCCACCTTTTAAATATTTACACAAATTCGTTCGATCCTGAAAGGCAGCAGTGATTTTATCTTTGGTTTTAATCTCTTTGCAAAACTGTTGATTTTTGGCATTAATCTTATAATAATGATGGCTTAATTAATATTATAATATAACTATATACAATACTTTAATATTCTGTTTACTTCGTTATTCGCTTTTTATAGGGTTTGTTAATTAGATGCCATATATTATCATTTTAATTATTAATTTATAATTATTAATGATATATCCATAATATTATATTATTTTATTATCATTTATTGTTTTATTATTTATTTTTATTACTATTATCATATTGTTGTTGTTTTTATTATTTTATTATTATTATCATTATTGTTATTATTATGTTATTGTTTTATTGTTATTATATAATATATTATAAAATATATTGGTAAATATTTAATTATTGTTTTCATTTCATTAAAATATTATCCAATTAATTAATGCCTAGTTGTTCTAATTTTATTCACTGAATGCATAATGTTTTTTATTGGATTAAATTATTTAACTTAGATTTTTTTTTACTGTTCTAATTTAATTATGATAGTGTTATAATTTGAACGCTCCATTTTGATTTGTTCATTTGAATTAAATTAAAGTCACAATTTCCTTGTTTAAGTAGTTTTTGCTTTAATACATCATCCGTTAATTGTAGATTTTAATTGTGTAATTTGTCGTTGATTTATTTATTTTTTAATAACGAAAATGTTCATTGTTGTAACGTAACACTAATTAGAAACTATTTTAATATTCTTTAATATTCGATTTATTTGTCAAGTCGATAAGAAAATCTATTAATGTTACCAATAATGATATACTATTATAAAAATGACTGATGGCTGTACACTTTACATACTAGATTTTATTCATTTTTAATTCGAGGTGGACGGATGGATTGATGAAACCCTAATAGCGGCATTTGGTTTAAAAAGAATGCAAGTCTATCTGTGAAATGTGGTGGTGGTAGCATCATGCTTTGGCCTCGTTTGGTCCCGTGATCACAAATGGATCTATCCATGAACTGAATCTCAAGGAACTGACCCCGAGTGCACAGAACATTCTATCATAAAACGGTTGGGGAACAATAAGGTTGTAAAAGAATAATGTTTTAGAGTGGCCAAGTCAAAGTCCGGACTGTGGAAGGACCTGAACCGACACGCGAGAGCTGAAGCTGTTCCGTCCTGAGGAACGGACTAAAATTCCTCCAAGTGGCACTGCTAGAAATGTTTAGGGGGGCACACCCGGTACTCCAAGCCACGGTTCAAATGCTTTAATTATAGGATCATTTGACTGGATAAATAAATGACCAAGCATAACAGGCTTTATTTGATTTATCTGATCAAATGCGTCTTTGGGGACCTGTGTGAAAATCGATTGCTGTTTTAATTCGTATTGATGAAGAGATACAGAACGTGTTTGCCGTCAGCTCACGGCAGTAATATCCAATACATTTCTCTGAGTTTTCCTGCCAGCATCTAATTAGAATATTATTAATACTAATTCGCTACGAATCCTTTTTTTTAAAAAATAAGCCTGAGTTAGTGCCTAGTACATAGAGTGTGTGCTGAAACTGTTTCAGTGCAGACGGATCGTCTGCGTTTCCCCCGCTTTTACGCGTTTCGTTGTCGTCGTCGTTGGTTTTGCGTTCACAAGTGTGTGTTTTGACAGGTCATCTTAATTTCCACAAACTGCAACAGAAAGGAAATAGACTAAAGACGTGCAGAGTGTCCGTTACTGTAGCTTTAATCACAGTGCTGTTCTGTTACTGCACTTTTTTCGGAGACGATCAAAAAGTGTGTGCGCGCGCGCGCTTAAATAAATGATTGCTGGTATTCATCCACCATCTGTGACCATGTGCTTATCGAGAGGGTTTCTCCTCCGTATGCTGCCTTTTTTTTCCAAACCGCCCCGTCTCCCCCGTTCAATCAGACATGAATCAGCGACTGTGAGCTTCCGCCTCACACACATTGCGAGTGTTTGCCGTAGCTCGCAACGCTTCCAGAAGTCTGACCGCATCAGCTCGAGCCGCCTTTAATCAATCAGGATGATCAGGTCCATTTCTTACAAGGTTGTTTAAAAATGATTACTCCGCAACAAATGGGACTCCTCCCATGTGGTCCTGTGGGGGTCCTGAGTGTTTCTTTATGGTCGGGGTGGGGGGCTGATCAAATGGGCCACGAGTGTAGAACCAAGGAGGTGTACCTAATAAAGTGACCGGTGAGTGTATCATTGAGTCTCAGCCCAAATCTTCCCCGCTGGTGTAGTTTAGGACAGCACCTGTCCTGCTGTAACCTTTAAAATGGGATTAAACGTTACTGTGGGGAGTCGGCAGGTCATGTTGGGGTCATAGAGCTCCATCAACCTGGGTTTAGCCCATAGGAAGAACCGCCGAGTGTAGAAATTGGCATGTTCTCCCCACCCAGGATTACTTTTCTTTAGGTCTTTCGGTTAACATGCACCTCCCAAACACATGCCATTTGGTGGGCCCTGGCCTGGCTCTATTTGTTTTTGGAAGTCAACGGCGTGGAGTGGAGGCGTGCCGTTGGTGGGGTTTTGCATGTTCTCCCCACGTCTGCTTGGTTTCTACTGATTTAATTTCAGACCCAGTAAGGTGAGTTGCTGACACAAATTTACGAGCCAAGCATTTGTGGGTTGAGGGACTTGCTTTAGGAGAGCTTGGCAGGGGCGGGACCTGAGCCCAGGACCTTCTGGTCCAGAGTCCAATACCTTTAACCGTCTGCTTAGGCACTTCAGTTTCATTCACTTGTAAAACATGACAGAATTTTGATATTGGATAAGCTCCTGTACTGTGGTCCAAAAACCTGACCAGTCATTCTGGGACGTCAGAGTTTGGCATGTTCTTTTTATATGCGCTTGATTTTGTTTCGTGGGGATCTCGGGGCTGTGAGGCAACCGATTTATTCTCCGCTAATAAATAAACGCAGGGACGTTGGTAGCTGAGCCATTGCTTGATCGCTCTTGTTTCCAGAACTGTGTACAGTATGAGTAATCACCCCGGGTAAAGCAGTTTTATCTGAGCTGGCGTGGTGGAAAGCACTCAGTCTAAGAAAGAAAGGAAAATACGCCCAGAGCTTTCCTTGGAATAGTTCCAGGGCAGGCCTGCGCAAACCTGAGTCTCGTCGATGAAAGGTTTTGAATTATTGATGCTTCTCAAAATGCACCCCGACCTTTTTATCCATCATCAAACGGATGTGCCAATTAGACGCGTTGTTAAGAGGACAAGCGTGTGGCAGAGATTCTCCTCGAAACTGACACGAGGACAAATTCCCAGACGCTAAGGTGACAAATCCGAATCGGGGAGATCACGAACCCTTGGCTGCAGCGTTTTTACAAACCGCCCCGGCTGTCTGATTCTTCTCCAGATAAACGAGCTCTGAATGGAGGCATGACAGCCGTGTGTGTGTGTGTGTGTGTGTGTGTGTGTGGTGTCAGGATAGAGAACAAACGTGACAGGAACATTCAGGAATAATGAGAAAGGACGCTGGAGTGTGTGTGTGTGGGGGGGGGGGTGGGTGGTGGTCTGGGACTGGGTCGGGGCACGGAGAGCTAGATTGGGAGAATAAAAGTGAGGAATGGAAAAGTGCCAAATGAATCAGATGAGAGTTTTCTCAGGTGTAACGTCTGTGCCGTTCTCTCGGAACCAAGCTTTTCGTTCTGTTTGAGGCTGCTGAGTAGGTGTGAGTCGTTTGAAAAGAGGTTCCACAGTTCAACGATTGAAAAGTTTAATAATAGCTTTAAGGCCTGTTCACCCGGAGGGATGAATAGGGTCCAAACACTCTGAAAGCTCCCCGTCCAGTTTAGCCTTCTTTGCTTTCCCGTCTCTTAATGTGTGGCGATTTCAGTGTTTTTTTTGTTTTTGTGTGTGTGTGTGTGTGTGTGTGTGTGTGTGTGTGTGTGTGTGTGTGTGTGTGTGTGTTTTCTGGGCTTATACAGACTAGAACGTCCGTTAAAACAATAAAACGGTTCTGTTTAGTCACTGTGAGCTTTATCGCCTTCGTTCTCCGGCCTTTCAGCCTTTTTACCACCACATTTTTTTTATATCCATAATAATAATAATAATCCATTTTATTTTCTAATGGCGCCTTTCAGAGCACTCAAGGACACCTTACAAAGGTTAAAAGGACACAGTATAAAATTATAAGAAAAATAAAATAATAAAAGAAAATCAGACAAACAAATTTAAATACATTTAAAAACGTCAGACCTAATAAAATAATAGGGAAACAAAGAACTATGAAAGGAACAGAGAACCATATTTTTCAAGTCCTGCAAACTCTTGTGCTCGGATACTAGCAGGACCAGCTGTTCTTCCCGGCAACCGAGCTCCGATTGGTCGGTCTGATTTTAACACAGAAATAAGAACGGGCTTCGATTAAAGATTTGACGCAGCCCGTCAGTTTTGTGCGCCGTTAATGTAGGCCTAGTCTTTTTATTAACGCTTGACGTGCATTTTTTTGGTCATTTTTTTGGTATGATTTTAGTAAATCATAGTTTGTGTTCACCAAGCGACATGAAGTTGTCCGAGGTACCACTGGAAACATGTTTATATAGTTTATATACTAAGTTTATATAGTTACAGGTTCGAGTGGATATGCAGGTACTCCCGTTACTATGATTTGGTTTATGATTTTTCGCATAAATACGTTTAGCAGCAGCTGTACTCTGATTGTTAATAATATGTCAACAATTTAGATGTACTGAAATTCATTTAAATGAATGTTTATGACACTGGTGCGTCAGTTACTAAAATGCACCAGCTTCCCGCACTCTTAGCTCGTTAATCCGTTATTATATTAGTAAATCTATGGTTATAATAAATAACCAAAGTCTAGCTAGTAGACTTGAACATTATACTTGGTAATTAAGTAGGTAACCACTAAGAAAAGGTGTCATTTACTTCTGAAATGTTATTAGTTAGTTATTATTATATGTAAGTTATAAGCTAACTTATTCATTTAAGTTATTTGATTATTTAAAAATTGAAATTCAGCAACATGCACAGGCAGGTCCAGTCCTTTGCTAGCTCCAGCACCTCTAAAAACAAGAGCAAACCGAAGTTTTAGTTGTTTCCTTAAAAATGGAGGTTTGTCTCTGACAAGTGGAAAAGTGTCCAAATAAAGTAAAGGGTTTAAACCACATTAACACCATAAATACAGCAGCCCACCCGTCACCACAGGTCGAGGAGACGTAGATGAATTCTCCCAAATTATAGCCTAACGCTCTGATCCTAGTAACGTGATTGTACGTGTGCCGAGAACCGAGACAGATGTTTTCAGGTTAAAAAATGGAATTTGACGAGTCTCGAGGTGGTTGAGAACCGAGGTTACGTTGCATAAAAACTTTTATTCACTATTTGGACTGGTTCTGGTTCAGGGTGAAATAGATTTCCAGTTTAATCCCCCTCAGCCTCCAGTGATAAAACCTTATATTTTATTATCTGCTATGCAATCACTTTGACAGTTGAATTGAACTGTGCTCTGTTTTCTTCTCCACACAGAAGTGGATCCCATGACAAGAAAACCACAGTCCAGACGGGTTCTGCAATCGCATGGCAGTGACATGAAGGTAAAACTAATCAATACTAATGTGAGCATCGTAGAGCTTTGGTGACGGTCTCTTCCGGTTTGAGCATGGTCGTGCTGGAACTGAATAAAGATCTACCCTTTTTTTTAAGGGAAGTCCTTTCGGTTTTTTTCTCGGCCTGATTCAGAACGACGCCTTATATTATATATATATTATATATATTATAACTTATATTTGTACAGATTTAATCACCGATCATCACCGTGTGTGCGGTTTTACTCCTGGTTCTCTGGTTTCCTCCCACAGCCCAAATTAATTGGTTAATTGGTATCTCTAAATAGGTTGTTATCTCGTTCCTTTCCTGAATGGTCGTTGGTGATGAAGCAGTGAAACCACAACAGGCGCTTTTACAGCTATATGATCATGAAAAGGAAATGTAGTTAATTTTTAAGGACTTCAAAAGAATCCAAAATCCATAAGGAAAAAAAAACAGCAACTCTTACTACACTGGTATTAGTCTGTCATAAGATTTAAAAAAAACATTTAATATTTTCCGTATTTAGGCCAGTCGGTTGTGTTTACATTACGTGCACTTGAATAATCGGATCATGTTTAAGCCTAAAGCCGGATTTAAATGACCCAGGCAATAATATAACAGAAAAACGTTCAATTTTTAACTCTTTCTTGAGTTTATACTTCGCGTCAGATTCTCCACAGGGCGTTCGGTAGCCATTTAGCGTAATTCCAGGATTGCCAGATCCCACTTGAAAATCCCCATACATTGTCTATGTAAAAAAGCCCAATAAGGAAACAAGAACAAGCAGACCTGGCAACCATGTCGTTCCCGGTTGAAATCGGGTAGCTCGTGAACGTGCTCTTAGTATTCTGGATTACTATAATAAAATATATCAGCTCTCTTTATCGGATTTCTCAGTCTGATTTCCAGATCGAAATATACTGTTTACACCATCACTTAATCATACATAATCATACAAGTGCAGTAATCTGATCATTACCGGATTATTAAGGAAATGTTTACACAACTGTGATCCACAGTCCGTCTAGATACTAGAAGTCGGGTTAAAGCTAAGCTCAGTCATGACTATGATTCTTTATTTGGTCAGTATTTAGGATTAAAAATGAATTGCTCGACCAAACCGTTAAAGAGCAGCACAGCAAACTGTCCACAAGTGTCGAACCAGAAGCTAGATCTTGTGATGTTAAGTTCGACCCTGATAGAGGTAGCTCGTTTTAGCCGTTGCTAATTAGCTCCAGGCCAGTTTGTGGACAGAAAACACAGTTAGGAGCCCTGATGGAGTTCGAAAGAGAAGTAGCCTGTTGCCAACTGTTCGTGTTTGTTGTTAAGGCGGCTGACTAAAATCACCTCAGGGAGCTTGAGCCGCTGTTCTGGTCTTAAAGGATTTTGTTCGAGCATGTGGTTTTACAGCCTCTTTGTGCGTGTGTGCGTGCGCGTGTGTGTTTTTTTAAACGAGATCGCTTCGTCGTGAGATGATTCAGGAGGTAATGGAGTGTTTGCAGTGGGTTATCAGCTCAGGTTTGATTGTGCAGCGTGTTGCCTTGGCTGTGAGAGTTACCGTGGCTAAACAAAATCCCTCCACTTTTTCCTCGTTACTAAATTAAATGTGATTCAGCCGACCTGGGGCATTACGAAACTATTTTCCACACCAAACACTTGGTCTTTTCCATTTTTGTGAACTTTCTCAGCTCCTGTATTTTCAGTCTGCCTCTCCAGTGGGACTCTTTTCAAAGTTGGCACAAGACGGAGCAAAACGCTGCTTCCATCTTCACCTTCCTTCCGTTTTTATTGATTAAATGTGAAGGGAGTTCATGCATAGTTGGGTTTAACAGGGGTGCAGCGCTTCGCACCATCTCCTCTCTGCTCTAAACTGTAGGGTTTGCCTGTCTGTTTAAATTGAGGGTCGTGAAATAAGCATCCCTATGAACCTTGTATTCTATATTCATCCGTTTGGCTGTGAACATATGGACGACCTTTCGTTGCCTATCCCCAGCTCCCTCCCTTGTGCATTTCATTCTGATTTTATCAAGAGCAAAGTATAAGTCCCAAAGTCTTTCATTTTTCCTCGCTGTAAAAGTCCGATGAGCACGTCTAATCCGGAGTGACGTGTAAGGAGAACCCCTTCAGCCCTATTCCCCCCTCTCCCTATTGCGATCCGAGACCAAGTTCACCATCCCGATGGATAAAATCGTCTGTTTTCAGAGGTCTTGAGGGAACCACTTAATAATAGTAAAGGGCGCCTGGGATTTTTCCCCTGTCGGTAGGCAGGGGTTTTGTGCACAGCGGGAGTGCATTCTTGTCGCGATTATGAACTGTGACAACAGAAAGTAGAGGGGAAAAGTGTGTGCGTGCGCCGGGGTTGGAGGGGTGCACCAAAAAACCTTCCGTCACCGCCACGTTTAGCTCTCTCAAGCCTCCTGTTTCTGTGCCGTGGATGCAAAGTGGGAATGGTGAAGCGACGCGAGAGCTGAGGACTATGCTGAGGGAGCGACGGACCGACTGGGAGGGGAGTGAGGATGCGAGAGCGAAGAAGAGTGAGTAAATACGCCTGGCGAGAGAAGAGAGAGAGAGAAGGGCATTCTGCGCATGGATCAGGAGTGACAAGCTCAATGCGTGGCGATTGTCTTTGCCCTCTCAATTTGAAGCCTTTGGGAAGCTGAAAAGAAAAATTACCTTCCTACCAGGCGAGGCTCCACACACACACACGCACACACGCACGCACACGCACTCTGAAACTGTTTCCACAGCTCTCGCTCCGTGCTTTCTATTTCCTTGTCTCTGTGAGGCAGCAGTGCCACATGCAACAGGGTCTGGAAGACAAACTCGCCCCCCCCAAAACCTCCTCCCGTTTTACATTAAGAGGAGAGAAGTGAGGGAATCAAGAAGGAGCAGGACGGAGATGCCCTAACGTTTGAAACCGCTTTTGGACAAAAGAACCGCATTCAAAGCCGGGCGTCTGCTTCCAGATTTGACCGAATCACCTTTGCAAGGCCATGACCAAGCGCAAGTGGGAAGGCAGAAGAGAGGGCTTCAAGGTGAACTCCACCAGGGAAGAGGCGCAGGGGCCTGGGCGCCCCACCGCCAGAGGGCGATTCTCAGAGTCCTGGAAGAGGCTCAGCTCCAGGCAGGGGTCCACCAAGAGGTCAGGACTGGCAGCGCAGCAAGCGGCGGTAAGGTGATTTTGATAGGTGGCTGGAGGAAGGTTTAAGAAGGTTTAAGAAGGTTAGAGGGCAAGGCTTTGGGAGACCGGAAACACGGGTCAATAGTGAGCAACCCTAACCAGGGGTCTTATTTGTTTTAGCAAGGATTTAAGTTTAATTGTAGAACATGATAAATGCCAAACCGGTTTCTTGTCTTGATCTGTACAGCAGATCAACCTTGTTTTGCATGCAGGCGAGCAATCATTTGACTCTAAATCCGCAAATGTCAGGGAGTTCTTGAGAAGCTCTGCTACAATCTGCGAAGCTTTCTGGTAGCAAATCTAGAATCAAGGGAGTACTACTTACAATAGGACAGGGACATGGACTAAACACCATGTGCAGCTTGGTACAGCCCAGTTAGACAGTTAGGTAGTGGGCTAATGTGTGATTGATAGACATCTGCTGCTGCTCTTTAACTCCCGCCTCTGCTCGTGGAGCTGCAGCAGTAATGGTAAGTGTGGCCAGCTGTTAAACGGTGCACACTTGTACTTAAATTTATTTCTCAACTCCCTAGTAAAGGCTTCACTCTTAATGCTGCCTTACTTCAAAAACTATTGAATGATGAAATGTTTATTTATTATGGTCGTTGGATCGCTGCTCTAAATTTGTGGGTACAGTACATTTACTTTTTCTCTTAACAACCAAAAATGTACCATTCCATACCCACCCATATACCATGACAGAAGAGCAGAAGGAGGGATCGAGGCCCGTGCAGAGTTCAACATGACCCTATATAGCCAAAAGTTTGCGGACACCCCTTCTAATTACCGAGCTCTGCTTTTCCGGCAGCACTCGCGTGTAACACAAAGTCTACATCGCTGACTTCTTTACACCCATGTTTTTGGATTTTTGGGTGTCCACAAACTTTTGTGCCTCTCTTTTTTTTTTTTTTTTCAGATCACGTTTCCGATCGCGTCGGGTCCATTCAGGGAACGTAAGGTTGGGAAAGCTCTCTGGACAGGGATCACCTGATGCTATATCTGGTTTCATCTGCGTTCAGACGAAGCCAAACTTCACTCGTTTTTTTTGTTTTGTTTTGTTTTGTTTTTTTTCTCCAGCATGTGCTCACGTCTCACAGCTCTGCTGCAGCGCTTTAGACCCTCGTCTGTGTTTGTTTAAAAGGTGCATTAGTATTAGTGGAAAGTATTACAAACCTCCCTCAGCGTCCTTCTGGGTTTACAATCGCGGCTCGAGACGTTGTGAGGGACGTTCTGTCTGTTTATGACCGAGCGTTTGAGAATTGGAGCGTACCCCTGCAGCGGTGCTCGTATTCCAGACCATCTGTCTTGCGTCACAGCCTTCTGTCATCCTCTTTCCCCGTCGGATTTTCCATTTCGCACTGCTTTACTTCCAGTTTGCACTGGTCTTTGTGATTTCCATTTCAAAGAAGCGGTTTTGTGTTGCCACTGGTGACGCTAAAATAGCTATAGCAGTCAGAGACATGACCAGGAACACGCCTTTGTTCTGTAATATAATTTAATCATCGCAGCTCCCCTGCCAAACTGAACCCATACCCTTCTTTATGAGCCTCCACACTTTGTTTTGTGTCTTCGGTCTTTATGCAAATTCAGGAACTGGGTTTCATTCGTTTTTTTACTGGGCTATCTTTCAGCTCCATTAGAAGCTTCCGTTTTTTTGGTGTACAGAAGTCTCCGACTTGCTCTAAATGGTCTCTGCGCACAACCGTTCCACAGCTCTTTGATCATCTAAGCTAAAAAAATGCACATCCGTGGGGGTCCTGAGGCACGCGCGAGTCTCTAGGGCCGTCACGCTGGGGAAAACGCGTCTTTGTAGGTGGATTTGAGCATTACTATGGCAACCACTCAAACTGGGCTCTACATATGGAATTTGGTCATAGCGCCATTATGCCATTGCCATTATCATTGCAGGGTAGCGATTTTGCTTGGTTGTCCCACCGGCTATCTAATGACCCCCGACCGCTACTCATGGGAGCAGACAGTTTTATTTTGGGGAGCTCATGGTTTCTGTCTGCAGTTTTCTCTTTGCATGTTTGTGTTAAACCGGCTTAACGTTCTGTGAAACAGGTCGTTGATTGAAATGGACGTTGCATTTCTTTTGCATCGCTTGATTAATAACGTGATGACGATATTTGTGGATTGGGGTGCTCGAGCCATGGAAGTTCCCCCAGGCTGGGCCACGCCTCGCATGCATGTAGGACTGGCTGTATCGTCCGGTCCCAGACCACCATAAGAGAACGATAATGTTGTTGGTTGTGCTAAATTATTGGATGTGTTTTGTTATGTTGCATTTTATAATAACCTGACCTTGTGAAGACCCAGTCAAGACCTGAAGAGCTGTGGGACGCAACTCTGTAAAGGACAAACCTCACCTCACCTCACCAGAGGCGTAATACGAACCACAGCGACTCGCTTGAGCGCTGAGAACCTACTGAAGTCCAACCACTGGCGAGATGATTAGGAATTTGCGACACTGTTTAGTCCAGCCTTCTTTGAGATACTTTTCCTCTCTATCCGCTTAAACTCTGAATTGTCCTCTGCCCTCTGGGACCAATGGGGTCTTTTTATCCAGAGAACTGCTCCTATTGGATATTTTCTCTCTTTTTTTCTCAGTTCTTTCTGAAACCTACGGATGGCGCTGTGTGTGACAATCCCAGTAGATAAGCGGTTTCGTAAATACAGCGTTCCCTCGCCACTCGGCGGTTCACCTTTCGCGGCATCGCGGCTTTTCAAAAAATACTAATGGAAAAAATAGATTGCGGATTTTCTCTGTGTCGTGGGTTTTTGCTGAGCTCGATCTGCACGTGTGGTCTAGTTAGCGTAAACATATACGTGTATTTGGTGAAGTTTTATATTAAAAAATCACAAAATTTATTTAAATGTTATCATTCATAAAATATTAGGATTTGCAGTAAATAGAGTATTTACTCGGCGGATGAATACTCACCAAAAACGGGAAGTAAGACCAGAGCCACGCCCACCTGAGTCTCTACTCGGCGACGTGTCGAGTTTTTATCTGCGGTTTTGTGTTCGCTGTTTGTGAAAGTTTCATTCTAGACTGAATTCATTCAAACCCTACGAT
>JAUZST010099380.1:0-18608 GCA_034779995.1 Parotocinclus haroldoi
GCATGTGTGTTGCACCAGCATGAGTGGATACTGCTATAATGAAAGAAAAAAAAAGAACAACTACAACAACACTTATATTTCATTTTGCTATATGCATAAAGAATCACTTGCTTATTTTTATCTTGGTTTCATTTCTCATTCTGGCAGTTCATTTCTCACATCATAATCTGTTTTGTTTTAGTCTACCATATATACACGTCTTGACAGATTTGTATTTTCAAGTATGTCTGGCTTTTCTGGCTGGTGTCCCTATTGAGTTAAGGAAAAAAGAAAAGACAAAAGGAAAGGCGAGAGCACCTTTTCGTTGATATCCTGACATTCTGATTTTCTATCTTTCCTCAGGATCGTTCAGACCCTGATAGAAATCTCATTCAGTATTCATTTTCTTCCCTCGTCAGCACTCCAGTGGGAGTGAGGTGAAGCCTGTCAAAGGGCACATCCAGTTTTTGTCTCTCCTACCCTTGTTGCATTGCAAAAAATGCTCTCTGGAGGACTGAGATTTTATTTGTATTTGTATTTTTTTTTTTGCAACAACAGTAAAGCACCACAAATATATCAGCTCAAATTGCATGTCAAAATTAGATGTGAATCTCAATATAATACTGTGGAAAAGTCAAATATCACCTCAATTTTAAACTCAGCAGCTACCATTATTGAATTATATAGACTTTAAGTGCAAATCCAGCCAACTGAAATGATTCAAAAATGTAATGCAAAGAACATTTATCTTTTCAACTGTAAAAATGTTCCGTTTTCTTCTGAAAATGTTAGACTTAATAAATAATAAAAATTGATACACAACACAATCTCTCTAACGATGTATGTAACAGCAGGCTAGTCATCTATATATACTTATCTATCTATCGATCGATCAATATATGCACTGTATAATCAACACCATTACCCAAACTAGCTATCATCGTGCTATCTATTGTATTATGTAATTAAAAGCAGTGCACAGTTTCAGAAATGCAGAAAATAGTTTTACATCAATTGCTTATTTAAGAGGTTAATTTATAAAACGTGAGGTAAAGGAACACTCAGAATGACATTATGGAATGTAGTTCTAAATCACAGTTTTATACACCATGTCAAGGCCAGACAAGGTGGTTATACCGTATCAGCAAGGTCTAGTGCAGGCAAAGATTTCAAAACAGACTGGGGTTTCAATATGTGCTGTTCAAGCCCTTTTGAAGAGAAAACAGGTAACATTGAGGACTGTAGATGCAGTTGTCAGCCAAGGAAACATATTGGAGCAGATGAAGTACACATAATGCTTACTTCCCTTCAAAACTGAAAGATACCCAGGAGTGTCATCAACCCGCAACTGGCAGAAACTATTGACACCTGGGTATAACCGTCTACTGTCAAGAGAAGTCTGGCCAGAAGTGGTATTCGTGAAAGTGAACTGAATAATGTCTTAAAAAATACCTTCGATTATAGAATTAAGGTCAATCGACTCATCTATGAACAAAATCGTAGGTCGTGGGGTGCATTAAAATTGCAGCAAGTACTCTGCAGTGAAGAGTCAAAATATCTGGCTGGTCTTTATATCGTCAAGTCTGTCTGGGATCGCATAAAAAGACAGAACGATTTGAACAAATCTACATTCCCAGAAGATCTGCAACTGGTTTTCCAAGATGATTGGATCAACCTTGCTGCCCATTTCCTTGAAAAAATGTGTGCATGTGTACTTATAAGGTAAACAGTGATCAAATGCTGATTTGCATTTAGATTTCATTTATTTATTGACTTTGAATTTTAACACTGCAATTGGAAACACTTAACCTTGTTGGAAAGCATTCTTTCTTTGTAGTTTTTCCACACCCGTTTGAACAGTACTGTATATATCAATAAAAAACACTACCTCAAGCTCTAGATATCTAAAGAACAATGTGCTGGTTGATAAATTGTTTGATCAATATTCTAAATAAACAATATAACTAACCTGAGGTGACTTTTTTAATTGTGTAATTAAAACCACTAGCCAGACTTTCTGAGAACCTAGCATTTGACTAGCTATTAAGTTGTTTAATTAAAACTAGTAACTTGCATATAACTAGTACTTAACAAACGACTAACTAATAGCAATTAGATAACAGTTATACTGTGAAATTATGGAATTTATATTAAATAATGTGTAACTAAAGTCAGTACGTTTAACAGCCCTACTAACATAAGACGTCTTACTGTCAGTTACTATTGGCCATGGTTTTGGGCATTGGACATTCCTGTGGCGTTGGACCAGTGTGTAAATGTAAAGTTGCAGCTTTGTTTTTCTATTGTATTTGTGTTGGTCCTCTAGTTGTTCATCAGTGTCAATTGTTGGATTAATAATTGCATGACTGAGCAATAACTAATAACTAATAATTGCCTATAGCTGAATATTGCTGCTACTACAGGTGAATATAATACACATTTCTAAATGTCCATGGTAGCAAAATTACACCTTCATGTTAAAAAAAAAAGCATCTGTGTTTGTTTTAAAGACTATAAAAAACTACATTTAAAATGGGAGCCTGACATTTTCCAATGAAGCTCCTGACTTTTCTCATGTGACCTGGTTGATCTGGCTCTTTGTCAGACCAAAAATGCTAGAGATGTGTTTGTGCATATTCTGACAAATGCCACAGTTATACTGGCTAGTCACTAAAAAAAAACACAGATCAAACGTTCACACACAAAAGCTGAGCTTGTTGCCAGTTGAATTTCAGTCATACAGTTCCGAAACTGACATCTATTCAGATGTTTTGAATAACGCTCTCGTACACAATGCTAGCAATTAATTGATAAATGAAATTATTGTAACGTTGCTGACTAGAAACACCTCTTCCATTTCACATTCTAATCAAGCATGCGCAAGATATAACTATAAATATAAATGTTAAAAAACGTACATGCAAAAACATCCTCCAAGAACCAGTACTACTTCTTCAATTAGTTTATTATTTGGTCCAATGTTTGGATGAATCCAACTCTCCTCTTTTCCTAATTTCTCTGTATGTTTTCACCTTTCAGCAGCTACTCTCCAGTTTATCTTGTATGTCCCTATATGGCCAAATTTATAAATGGTCTGCTTAGTTGACCACTGATTTACTGTCTTCATCCTCACTTATCACCCCTTAAGCAAATTTTCATGTTCACTAAGGTGTACGGGGGTCATTGTCCAGTTATGGCATTGTCCAGACTCCATCCATCACATGTTTCTACACTTTAAGATGACTGACCTTTCAGTTTGGCAGGGAACCAGCTCTGTTTCAGCTTGAACGCCCACACCAGTTCCACAAACTATTGTTCATAGAATAACACAATGATGGAGTTTATCAAGCCAGCCAAGTTCTCCATCAAACTTGACAAACCATTTCTTTAAACATTTTTATTCAGGAGGGCAGAACAGAAAGTTATCAAGTTTACTTGTTGGGATGGTTGAAACAAATGAAAGTTTCAAATGGATAGTCACTGAGGTGTTCAGTCCAACCCATTGTGTTTCCACTGTTTGTCTATAGTATTTCACATCACTTTCCCTGGCAAGGATCGAGTTGCTTTCTATAACTGATACCTAATATTTCATGATGCCAAATATCTCATTCTTTTCTCCAGATTCTTGCTAATAAACTGTTGTCGACTTTATGTACCATGTAATGAGATTAAACAAAGCCAAAAGGGAGTGATTGTTAAGCTTATGAATAGTTAAACATAGGCAACTGAGGTATCGCCTCCTGGCTTCTGAATCCTGCCTGAGTCTGGTTCATCTCCCAGAGGGAAAGAGGAAAAAAGAGATTATGTAAGAATTCAAGGGATTGGAGCACGTGCAGCCCAGGTTCCAAGCTCGTATTTTTATATCTTTCTTTTCACCAAGGCTACAAAAAAAAGTTCATCATGCAGTTACGTTACGTTACGGCTGATATGTAAACAATTAAAGGTGATATTGATATTGACTGACTAGTACTGTGCTTTTCATCATTACACCAGTAATGTTATTGTGACTACTAGAACTGGTTCAGTGTGTAGCAGACCTGTTGCAGACCAAACATCAGGTGAAAACTCATTGTTGTAATGAAAATGGTGGGGCTGAAGGAAACCTAGATGGATCCCTATCTGAGATCTGAGTCTACGTCACATCAGCTGTATTCTACCTGTCACTACCTGTGCTGTGGTTACTTCACTGCGGTAAAATAACTGGCAGAAGCATAGAAAGAGAGGATAGAAAATATATAAATATATATGTCACTCTTACCGAGGGTAGTATCGGTGCTTCACAATATTTACCTTTTGATAGAAGGTGAAATCAAAACTAGCCTTGGACTTTCGATTCCTCAAGAAAGTTGAAGATGGAGTCATAATAGCTATGAAATGAAGACATGTTTTCAATCTGTATGCTCTTTTTGACTTTTGGAAGGGTGAGATTAATTATTAAACAAGCTCAATATTGACTAACTGAACTCAGCTTTCCAGGACGTGCACTGGTTCAGGAAATACGTAGACCACCATGGCAGCAATAGACATGACAGTGGAATTGTTTTTACATAGTACAAGGTCATGAAGCTCAGCATTTTGTTTGTTATGGACATTGCAGTTATCATAGTTTTGCGTTACTGAATCTGGATGTCAGATGAACATATACAGTATAGAGGTATGTAGATGACAGCTTACTGACATTCCATTATCTACTCAGGAGGTGTCAACACATGCAAATCCAAACTGAGAGAAACACAATGAGGCTACATAACACCAATCAACCCTGCGCCAATACAAACATGCATCCACATACATAAAGATAGAAACAAAACAATCTGTTTGCATAAAAAGGTTGGTTGCCTGTCTTTTTCATCAGTGAGCATCAGAGAGTCAGGCTGCAGGGAACTAATTGCATGGTGTTTGCCTTTATCACCACAAATTCTTTTGTGTATATTATTGCTCTTTGTGTGTGTTCTGATGAAAGCTCATATTTGAAGCCATTAGCGCTCTGATTGAGCAATAATCACTAAAGGTTAAGCAGATCACTTATTGGTCGGGCCTCTGTTCAAATTAAAAATCAATAAAGTTCATATTTACTTCCCGCTGCACCCCGAGTGGAGAATTCACGCCTGTATTTTAAAGCCTGTCCAATAACGCTGACTGCTGTTAGCGAATGATTTAAGTCAGAGCGTAATGAAGTTAGTCCATATGTGTGCTCATAAATTCACAAGTGTAATATCCTCAGTCAAAAATGAGTAATGTTTCGTCCAAGTATGACCAAAAACAAAGAATAAGGATTAAGAAAAGCAGGACTGTTCTCATGCTGGAAATATGAGCCTTCAAAATTGGCCAATTCATCATTGTGTGCGCTTATGAAACAGTAAAACAGGAGAGTTTTCTCCCCCAGGCTAAACAGGCCAGACAGCACCGGGGTTAGAAAACATACTCAAGTTGAGGTGATAAGGCACAATGCCAGCCGTCCTCCCGCAGAGCACAGACCAGAGCAACCAAACCCCACACAAACCCCTACACTGAAATCCACTGCTACTCTTTCCTGCTGTGGAAAACCAAAATCTCCTTTCTCTCTGTCAATTATGCAATCGTACTCCCCCTTGCTTGCTTGCTTTCTGTCTCTAGGGCAGGTGATTATGGGGCTGTGCTGCAACCGAATCATCAATATCTTTGCCATACATGGGAAAGTAGCAGTATTAAAAATAACCTAATATTACTACTGCATCACTTATTCCCTCAGAGAATCTCTCAGTCTGTATCAAGAGAGAACTCTATTCTGTCCTGTACGATACAATGCAAAGGTTTTTCTATCCTCCACCGTCTTACATATCTTATTGATTCACTTAATCCAAGCTTCACATACAACTTAAAATAACATCTTGCTTGCACCCTTAAAACCTTCAGCTTGACACCTAGATCTAAGCATTTTACAAACTCTTTAAGGTCACAGTAATATGAACCGATGATTCTTTTCTTCAGTTATACACACCGTAGCAACACAAGCAATGCAACAAACAGAAAACTGTATTGAAAAGTATTTGAACGTCACGATTCGTCTTTTACACAAACACATAATATCTGAACAGTCTGGCTTCATGAAGCATATCAGAAGCAAATTAAAGTATTTTAATTAATGCCATTTTTTCCAGATCAAGCAGAGGATTTGTTCCTAAAACAAATACCAACACAAGTCCAAAATAATAAAAAGGGAGTGCGTGCAGAACTCAACAAGCTGTTGGACTTGAATTACTGAATTACAAATAAAAGAGTTTTCAACTGAAACAAAGCAAAGGAAGCAGGAAAATCAAAATAAAAAGGTAACAAAAGTTTACGGCTACATCAAGCCAACTGTACCTAAACTCTGGTTCAAGTATAAACAAGGAAGACGTCAAAGCTTTAGGATCAAAAACTCAATTCAGTATTCCTTGAAAACAGAAAATGTACAATAAAAAATAAATTTAAAAAAAAATTAACATTAACATTTGTAATTTTTTTCCTCGACACAGTGATTAGGTATTTTTTACGCAATGTGGAAAAAAAATACTAATTAAAATAATTTGTGTCCTGCCTATGATTTGTTTCCTAAGAGTAGGACATTTTACTGTTTAAATGTGGCAAGTCCATTTTTTTCTAGGGGTACTGAAGGTTATTATTCTGCTAAAAATGTGTCAATTTATTGATATTGACAGATTTCAAACAGAATCTTACCCCGAAGGTACGATACAAGGCAAGGTTTCTTACCCCGAGGATTGTGCTGCCTTATAATTTAGAAAGTCTACAAACATGAGGGCACGCAAACTTAAAGCAAGCTTATAGCTTTTTATTTTGGTCTTGGTTAATTCTGGCACAGAAAATGTTTGGGTATTACCTACCCAATCCAGCCACCAATCACCTCCAGTACTGTAAGTTAAAGACAGAAAAGACAGAAGGTATACGACTTGCTATTTTTGTCTTTTAGTATTTCTAACGAACCATTAATCATTGTGTGCTATCTTGGTCAGGTCTCTCTCAAAAAATAGATTTTATGGAACCTTCTGGTTAAAAATAAAAAAAGGTTACATATAAATAAATAATTAACCAGTTTAAAACCTACCTTCCTCCAGACCATCACATCCCCTCCACTATTCATTCAGCACTTCTGTACTTCTTTGTTACTATGGGATGGGGCAATCACAGATTCTGCTGAGCTTGTAGAATAATGTGTAAATGACCCGTACAATGGGAATGTGCCTTTTTTAATTACCAAGAGTTTTGGACAGATATAGCCAACTCTTTGTACTACAATATGGGCTCAGTGGATGTCAGGATGACTTCAAATGTCAGGACTATATGCTGCAGAGAAATAAAACATTGGAAGGACATGATCAACATGCAAAGCAATTAAGTGATATTTTTAAATCTATTTAGGAGTCGATTAAAAATGACTGATATTATGATATTTTCTTTGTATTTCAGACTGAGCAAGTAAGGATAAAAAACATGAAATCATCATTTAATATACTTCCCTGTATGCTGAGCATGCTCAAAAGCTTCCCTGTGCTGGTCAGAGGAGGACTAAGGAATAGCAAAATAAAACAAACATTAGGAACATGTTTTACCTTTAAAACCATTTTTTTAATCAATGCTTTGTAAGTTAAGTCCGCAACACATATAATCTTTAGATCAATTATTAGCCATTGAAAACCATTTAAACAAATACTGCTGTAATTAAACTTATTATAATTGACTTATCTATTCAAAGAACACCCAATTAAAAGGCAGAGTCTTCTTTATCTACCGATGTACCAACACAGCGGAAAACGAGTACAAAACAATCACAGTGGTCACACTTTTTGCCGATTTCAGAGACAGGTGACTTACATCAGTATAAATATTAAATAGGGAGCAATTTGAAGACACAGAACAAGCACTTTTTCGGATACTGTAATATGACATTATTTAGAGCCTATATTAAATGAGGGCTATGGTTAGCGCACAGCTCCTGAATTCAGTTCTGACCCTGCACTCTGTCTGTGTGAAGTTTTATGCTCTCCCCAAGCCCATGTGGGCTTCCTCCTGGTACTCTGGTTTCTTACCACATTCCAAAGGCATGTGTGTTAGGTTCACTGGTGTTTCTTAGTGCCCCTTGGTATGAGAATGTGTGTATGAATGTGCGAGTGTATGTGTTTGAGGTAACTATAAACCGATTTTTTTTTTTTTTTTAACGTTTGTTATGTGTTATATAAACCAGAATAAAGTAGATGTTTTATTCAGAATGTTCTGCAAGTTAACTTTTTTGTAAACAATGCTGGATTGAAAGGACGTCGTTGGCTATATTGCACGCTATATATTATTAAATGCTCAAAATATAAAATGAAATATAATATTATTTATAAAGATAAATAATGTGTAATATTACATTAGTATTAGTGAATTATTTAGGAAAAGTTTTTTTTTTTCATTTTTCTTTTTATGCTTGTATTATGAAAAGAATTTTAAACTGATCTCGGCCACTTCCTCTCTTGGTCTTAGCTCAGGGTCTGCTCCAGCAGGATTGACTATGACAGGAGTGGGTAGTGTGGGTTCTGGCAAATTTGCATAATGAGTATATATAAAGGCTATTGGCAAATTCCTCTAGCGCCTTGTAGCTCAGACATCTCTGCTTTTGTTACTTCTGATGCCTCTGAACGAGAAAGTGAGAAAATTAGGAAAGAATGCTGAAAACAGAGTGGCTGTATAGGAAAAACAGATAGATTGATTCAATTTTTGTACAAATACAAGGCAATGAAATGCAGTTAGCATCTACCAGAAGTGCAAATGCACCAATGTGCAAAGTCGAAAAGTGCAAATATGAAAAACAAAAAAATTACAAACAGAGTACATATAGTAGAGAGAACTGTGAAATTAGAGATACAGTGCGAGTGGAAGCATAGTCCAATTATTATTGTAGAAGATTATACGTTTGTTATGAATAAATAAATATTTAAGCTAAAATACGTTTTTAAAAATGCTTTTATTTGAGTTTGGGAGATGAGGGCCATTTCATCCTGAATTGAGAAGTGGCGCTCCATTTTGTCTGCGGACAACATTTTGTGCTGAGCTCTGCGCTCATGGATTTCCCACCTTTTTCACAGCCCTTCTGTCTTGTTTGCACATACAGTCACACTTGTGCTGGTCAGCGGTGCAGAGGTGGACTGCCTGCCTTTGTAACCCACAGATCCCATCCCCAGTTAAAGCTGCACAAACTAACCATATATATGTGTGTATACTGCTTACGAAAATGTGGGGATATTTTATTACAGATAGATAGATAGATATGCTTATCAAACTGCTAAGAAGACATAATTTCCTTATCAAAAAAATACTAATCAAAACTATAAATCACTCAAATCTTAACATACATTTCTTTTAGCACATCTATAGCTTACATTTATCGGAGGGTATGGACAAGTTCGTCCCTATCACAAACCAAACATTAGTTATGGGCGTGGCTACAATTATAAGTGGACAATTTGACACAGAAGGTGTTATCTTATATAACTTGACCCAAATATGTGTCAGACAGGCTGCCCACATCACCTAACTTTCGAACCTGAGAATGAGTAACCAGCAGGAAAGGCAGATGGATAATGCTGTAATAAAGTATCATCAGACATGCACAAACATACACAAACAGGAAATACAGGTACAGGAAATTGTTTTACGCTTGCAGCATCGATGGCTATTCACAGCGGGAGGAAAGTTATGTTGACACTAGTCACACTTTTGCTGGACAAATTTAGAACAACCATATAAACTAATGAATTTCTTTGTAATGCGGGAGGAAACCAGAGTACCAGCCAGTGTAAACCCACATGGACACAGACAGTACATACAAACTCCAAACAGTCAGATCCCAGGTTCGGGATTGAACCAGATCAAACTGTGGAGCTGTTAGCCGACCATGCTAACTACTTGGACCACTGTGTCCCCAATGTTTGTGTGTAAGAGTAATTTGTAATAATATACTGCTCACAAAAATTAGGGCATAATTCAAAATGAAATATTAGATAATGATATATCTTCTAATTTAAACAGACCTGCCATTGCACCAACAAATGCATGTTAGGTGTTGGTCAACAATCCTATTACAATACCGAATCGTCTGCATGCCCTCTTGAGCTGCATTACTGAACTATAAAAAGACCTAAAATTGCCTTGGAGTGCACATACAGGCCCAATGTGTGCCTCACTCTCCCTTTCTCCCGCCCTCTCTGTCTGCTACTTCTGGTGGCTATTAAGTCTCTGGGTGTTTTTTTTTTCCCTTAAGGGACCTCAAAGGCTCCACCCTGGCTGGCCAGTGGGTTGTTCTCCCCTCTTAGTACCCTCCCAGTTAGGGCCATTTAGGAATGCAACACTGCCATTCATAAGATTTTAGGCTCATCGTGATGTTCACTCATTCCCTCAGTACAAGCTAGTAGGTAAGGAGAATTAAATAAATAAATAAAACATTCCTGGAAGTTCTCAAAGTATCCCAGGGAAAAGAAGCACATGTCATTGCCTGCTGATGAGGTAATGCTGTCCAAGTTCTAACTGCCAGCAAATAAACATAGCGTAAAATATGCAGACTGAAAGCAGCATGCACAGGCAGAGGCCTCCTTCTTTTAGTTTATTCCTCTAAAGCAGTCAGACTCTCTAAAGAAATCACTGACAAGATCACTTGCCATTTAGAAGGAATATTGTTTATATAAACCTTGATTGGATAAAATGGTGTTTGGGTGGCCACTAATTATATAATAGACACTGCTCACAAAATTAAGGGATAATTCAAAATGAATACAAAGAGGATCCCACAAGAACTATTGGACTATCTGATCCTGCCCCTGCCCTATTGCTTTTAGTGTGTTTTGCCAGTACTGAGTGACCATACACTTTACTGGACAGTCAAGGTGTGGCACTCTCATCCAGTATGACATTCTTTTGTTCACCCCCGTGAATGTCACTTGCTGCTCAATCCCAATAAGTGAGTTTGCATCCCGTTTAAGTAATCGAACAAACCTTCTTTGAATTCTCATTCACTTTGAGAAAAAAAAATGTATTGCTTTATTTTCATTTTGAAATGTCCCCCAATTTTGTGAGCAGTGTATGAGCCCATCACCACTGTGACCTAGGATTGAGTCCCAAATGTTCCTTGCAGCTGGAATGGGCATCACAAGGAGACGTGATTGGCTTTGTGGGAGAGGGAAAGCCAGCCAGGGCATTATCCTATGGATCAAAGCAACCAGCATCTAGCCCTATGAGAGACTGCTGTCTCTGGAAGATTCTTCTCTGCAGATCCTTTCAAGTTCTGCCAGGTTGGATGGAGAATGTTGGTAGACAGCCATTTTAGGTCTCTCCAGAGATGTATTTGGTTCAAGTTAGGGCTTTGCTACGAAAGGATATTTACAGAGTTGTCCATAGGATCTGTGCACTTAGTGTAACTGTCTTGTTCTCCAGCAAAGGAGAACCTTAGACCAGTCTGAGCCTGAGGTCCCAAGCACTATGAATCAGGTTTTAAGAAATTATCTCTGCACTTTACACCATTCACCTTCCTGACCAGTATTCCTTTCCCCACCACTGAAAAACACCCTCACAGCATGACGCTGCCACCACCATGCTTTACTGTAGGGATGGTATTGGTATTGGACTGCTGGACAAAAAGTGAAATATTGATTTAATTATACCAGCAAACTTTTGTTTCTCTCGGCCTGGGAGAAAGACTCCAGACATACTTTCATTTGTCATTGGAAAAGCTTCTGTCTAGCCACTCTGCCATGCAGGTCAGATTGGTGGAGTGCGGCACTGATGGCCGACCTCTAAATGCTTCTCCCATCTGCACACAGGATCTTTGGAGCACAGCCAAAATGGGCCACTGGGTTCTTGGTCTCACCCCTTAACTTCATATAATCTCCTTTTCCATGGTCACAACGCTCTTACCTTCTCCCCCATTTACTTAATTTGGTGAGGCAGCCAGCTCTAGAAAGATTTCTGGTTGATCTGTGCCTCTACGTAATCCAGTCTCTGCAGGAAGTTCGTTCCCCTCATGGTATGAGGTTTGCTCTAATATGCATGATCCTATTGTTATATATACCTGGGTTGTGTCTTTTCAAATCAAGGCGTCGAAACACTCTGAAGGTGATTAAAAGATGGGAGGCCCCCAGAGCTACTGTTTTCAACGCATTTGTAAAAAATTCTGAAACTGTTTTTCTTCGGATTGATGGAGGAAAACTTGAGGCTTTTCAAATGTAGTGTATATATCTTGTAGTAAGCACATTCAGACTATCAGTGATATGGGTGGTGGATAGGGAGCTTTTCATTGCCCTTAGTTATGAACTATATGTTATAACCTATGGTTGACTAAAGTTGTGACTAAGGCTTTATCACTGCATCACTGTTATATCGCTGTACATAGTGGTTACCATTATTATAAACCATCATAATATTTCATGGAAACTATTAGTGATGCTTTGTCATCATGGATTTACTATGCATTCAGCCGTCTGGTGGGATGAGTCAGCATTCTTAAAGGTAGGCACTCCTCTGTTGTTGTTTGGTGACACATTGCTTCAAGCATTTTAGGACATCCGACAGACTTTCTGCTATGGCTTCCAGCAGCTGTTGCTTTACAATTAAGCATTTAAGCAATGAAGTCATTGGGAATCTTTAGAATATCCCATACAAACTGGATATAGAACCAGTCCACACACACAGTTGAGTTGAGTTGAGTTGAGTTCATTCACACCTATGGGTAATTTTAAGTAGCCACATGGGATATTATCATGGCCTTTCCTTGGCATTTCTACTTTCTGGGACATCTTCTGTATTAGAGCTAGTTGAGCGAGTCCCACACTGCTGTCCTTTTCCAAATAACAAAGAATAACGAACAGTTTTTTCAAGGGTATTTAGAAAGATCTGCTCTAATCTCCACTTGTTCCACATATTAGTTTAAATGGCAGACACTTGTACTCACACTATAATCGGTTGTTGCCGTTGTGTTCCAAGCTTGTTTACATGTTGCACATGCACATGCTTATTGTGCCCAAATTCACCTGAACTGTGCCTGAGATCACCTCTTCAAGTGCGCCTGAGCACGATTCAGCGTACTGCACCCAGGCACATTATGGCGAGATCACACTATTTAAGCAACCCATAATTTCAGGGTCAAACATGCTCAGGCACGGTACGGATTGCTGAGTGTGAGTATGCCCTTAGTCAAAACCCTGCTGTAAACACTCACTACGCTGCTCAAAAAAATTAGGGGATGTTTCATTAAGGGATAGTTCCCTCTGAAATATCTTGCACGTCTACAGGATATATGGCACTGTAAAAACTGTATATAACAGCAACAACCAACCTTCATGAGGAAGCTGAGCCAGGATCAACTCCCTCAAACACTCCTGGTGAACCTTTACCACAGCACCTTTGAGAGCACCATGATCGTGTGGTACTCCAGCCGCACTGTTTCAGAGAGAAAGTATCTGCATCACGTGGTCGGAGTGGCAGAACGGATAATTGGGACTGAAATCCCCAACCTGGACAGCATATATGACAGCCGATTACAGAAGAAGGCTGGCAGCATCAGAAGAGACACAACACAACACACCCTGGATACCACTTGTTTGACCTGCTAACATCTGGCAGAAGGTACAGGGCTATCCGCACACAAAACAAACAGACAAAAGAAAAAGCTTCTTCCCTAGAGCTGTGACCTCCATCACATCATTTATTTCTTAGACGCCCATCCCAAAAAACTCTGTGCACGCTCTGTACATTTTAAGCATATTCTCATAAACTATTCATACTGTATTTCCTGTCATTTACACTTTTTCCGGAGTGTGTTGCACTGAATTTTGTTGTACAAAATTATCCATATAATATTTTCTTAATCCACATGGGATCTCGGGCTAGCCGGTGCCCTCCTGGTAACTCTGGGAGCAAGGCAGGAACAACCCTAGACGGAGTGCCAATTCATCATAGGACACACACACGTACAGTCCGCACACACTAAGGGCATTTTAGAGGCACCAGTTAACCTAACACCTATGTCTTTGGATTGTGGGAGAAAGCCGGAGTACTCGGAGTAAACCCATGCAGACATGGGGAGGACATGCAGTCTCCACACAGAAATGACCCAGACCGCTCCACCCAGGGACTGAACCTGGAACCTTCTTGCTATGAGGCAGTGTAGCACCATAGAACCTGTTATATTAACATGCATTCATACTTACTGACTATTTTATCAGGTATACATATAACTAGAAGAAGAAGTGTTAATGCCTGGAGTTTATTTGTTACTTGGCACATTTTGTCAGAACCCCTTTATTTGCTTCACCGCCACAGGACAACAAGGTCCATAAGACAGCACTTACTTAGAGACAGCTATGCTACACAATATATTTTCCTCTGCTGAGACAGAATGAGCTGTGCAAAGCCCTCCAATTAATTCTGAACTGGAAATTAATGAGATTTCTAATTTATAATCATCATATGCATTGAAAGCTCTAAGCTCACCCTGGTGGATTTTTTTTTCTATATTGGGCACATACTTTTAACCAGCAATTTACAAGAATATAGGTTAGAGTTTAACATTAAGGGGGTTGGAACTCAAAGCATTCTGATCTCACAGCTGAGACATTACTGATTGCTCTAAATGCTTTTGGAGGACTTTGATGAGGAGCCGTTGATGATCCGTGTAGAGCCTCGCTTATGCAAACTGTCATTCCCACATGACCACTACAGATAATCCCATTTCAAACAAAAGGGCCTCATTACCAGATGCCATGAAAACAATAAACCAATGTGGAGCTAAGATGGCAGCTGCGAAATCTAGGTCAGAAAAATCCTAATAATGCTAATTCCCCATCAGTTTTTTTTCCCCCCAACAAATTCCTCCTCTGTAACTAATTTACCTTTCGCTGTTTTGTACAAAGCAATCTACGGCGAGACCGAAGCTGCCATATGTAGCCTCAAGGTGCATGCTAATGAGCAATTTCCCTAAATAAATATTCAAATGATCATTAATAGGCACTAGGCTAGTGCCAGTTTAATCCATTACTAACAGCGGGATTGGATTGCCTCAGTAAGTTTAAAGGGACATGTCGCTGTCACTTTTTTCCACATTAACAAAGTGAGGCGGCATTTATCTTAAAGTGTCGTAATTATGGTAAATCAAAAACAGTGCTGTTCATCTGAGGCACCTTAAAGCAAGTTTGTTGTTGATAATGAGAGCTATGAAATAATGAAAGATTTGGAATAATGCTGCTTAGAAGTACGTTCCAAGGGTAAAAAATGATTAGGCTCCATTTGCATAACAAACAGCAAATAAAAGCATAACAGACGTAAATAAACCTTGGCTTGAGTCCTTGTCTGCCGTTATCCATTTGCAGTGTACACAGTGTATTAATCAATATTTGTGGGCCGTAATTACATTCAGGCTTCTTGTTCTAGGTAATGGAGATTCATAGGTGACCTGGAACAAATGCATTGTACGTTCCAAGCCTAATGAGATACCTTTACCTTTACTCTACCACGCTTTAATTTATCAACGATTTACCAAGTCATCTGAGAGTCCCGAGATTAGATTTACACTTCTTAATTGGGTTTGGTGTTTATTTTGAATCTTTAAAAGCCAAGAAGCTTAAGCCTCATAACCTCGGCCTTTCCCGTAATGAATCGGGGCACCTATTCACTTCAGATGGGCTCAGCTGGTGGGCTATGATCTAAATGTGACACACACCAGTGTGGCTCTGTCTGTCTGTCTGTCTGTCTGTCTATATGTGAAGCGCAGCTACATCTACCTGTGTGTGTCCCTGTGTTTTTATGGTGGCAATTTATTAACTCTAGATTGTGAAGAGTGATCAGAAGAGTTGCAATGAATTGCAAATTAATTTCCTTCCATGAAAATGCATTTTGCGTTTTAGTCATACAAAATGGCTTGCAAACGTCATTTCAGTGATGACCTTGTTAGCTCAGGAGAAAAGGTTGGATGATTAGGACAAGACAGCTGGCATGACTCTGTCAGAGCAGACTGGTTACTTTAAAAAGGAAATGGTGCTTTAAAGTTTTCTTCTGTTAACCATGGTTACTGAAAGGGAAACATAAAGTCATCGCTGCATTGCACCAAAGGGGTTTGCTGCTTGTAAGATATCACCCCGATCAATCATTTATCAATCATGCTATAGAGGTTTTTGGAGGATGGCTTGATGTCAAGAAGGGCAGCAAAAAAGCCACTTCTCTCCCAGAAAAACATTAAGGACAGACTGGAGGAAGGAAGGAAGTATAGGGATTGGACCTCACTGGACTGGGATAACGTTATTTTCTCTTTTGAAGTCCCTTTCAGACTGTTTGAGACATCTGAAAAAATGATTGTCCAGAGAAGAAAAGGTGAGAGTTACCATGAGTTCTGTGAAGCATCCTGAGAACATTTATGCGTAGGGTTCCTTCTCATTCAGGGGAGTGGGCTCGTTAAACATTTTGCCTAAGAACACTGCCATGAATAAGGAATCTGCCATAAACTGTCTATCAAAACATTCTCCAAGAGTAACTTCTCCTTAGGAGCAATTTCGAGATCAACAATGCTTTTTCCCAGCATAACGAAGCACCTTGTCAGAAGGCAAAAGTGATAACAAAGAATCTCAGTGAACAAAACATTGAAATGTTGGGTCCATGTCCAGGAAACTCCCCAGCCCTTAATCCCATCGAGTACCTGTGGTCAGTATTTGTGCAATGGCTTTGATTGATTTTTCATCTTCTCTCGGCTTCAGAATTGCTTGTTTTTCACCCATTGAGAGCTCTCTGGTTTGTTTGTTACTTCTCTAACTATAAATGCACAGTTTGCACAGGTGAAACCCGATTCTGAAACTGAGCATAGACTTTCAGGCTATTTATTGTTTGAAGAATCAATGTAACAGGACACACTTGGACAAAACAAAACACACCTCATGTTCCAGTACTTTTGCTCACAAGAAATATGGGTGGGTTTGGACAAAATGTGCTACCATCTGAACCGTGTATTAGACCTGGATTTAAAAACATGGAAATAAAAGCTGAAATGTTGTTCTTTTGTCTCATAATCATCTTTTAATGTCAAACCCACATGTTTTCAGTCTACAGCAAAAATTAAAGGATTGGAATCACTGGGAAGTGCATGTGTTCGTGTAAGAGAGAGAGGGAAGTTTATATAGCATTGTGAGAAGCAAATGTCTCCACAGAAAGATCCGACTTTTACTATGAGAGAAATTTTGTCACCCTTCAGAAAAAAGGTTACATACAAAATAGAAAAAGTAATTTTCATTTGAAAAAAGAAATATACGTTTGTTAGGTAGATAGTGTTTAATTAAATGTCATATCAGCATCAGTGACATATTCATGACATGAGCAAGGATATATATTCCCTAAAACCCTGGATTAGATTAAGCAGGTAATGAAACTAACAGAGTGAATAATAGCAGTTGTGTCTGTCTGTTTGTGTCTTTATTTTGTATTTTTGTTTATATGTCTGTCCGTACTTACCATATTCAGATTGTGAGTCTTCCTTCCTGTCTGCCTCTTTGTCTGTTTGTTTGTCTGGCAGGCTGCACTGCTGAAGCGCTCCCTCTATAGCCACAGGCTTATTTTACTATATACAAGATGTTTTTTGACTCAACCTCACACACACACATACACACATATATATATATATATATATACAGTTTTTGATTTTTGTTATGTTTACAGGGTGAGTCAAAATGCACAGGCAACAACAAAAGTTTCAAACTTTCTGCATTGAACTTTGTTGGACTTTTCAACCACATCTTTTTGAGATATTGCAAATCTGATTGTGGCAATTAATTTAATTTCTGAGACAATTTAGGTCTTCTTTGATTTGCTACACAACAAAAAGGGGAGTCGTGTGTCTTTTGTCTCACCATATATATATACTGTATAAAGGGTCGATACACGAATCGCGGTAAAGGAACAGTAAATTGGTCCTTTTTCACTCATGTTGGCAGGATTTGGATTTATTGATGCGTTATACCTACATGCTCTTGTACTCAGTATTGTTGTTTATCAAACACTAATGCATATATGAAGCATATTCTTGTGGGTTTAACAGGTTAAGAAGCAGCAAGTATACGTTTGTTAGGACACTCTCTCACTCTCCCATGCTGCTGCAGTGTGCAAATATTGACTTCATTTTTGTTCAGACTTGTCTCTTGTTAATCACAAAATAATAACCTGATTTTTTCCGAAGTCAAATGAAGTGAGAAATCCTGAAGCCAGTGGCTATGACAGAAGGGAACGTGCATGGGGTTGTAGTGTGATCTTGGTAGATCCTCCACTGTCGAGGCATGCTTAATCTGCCCTGCCCAACATTGAGTCATGCCGACGCAACAGGTTACAAAACCATTCCAGGTTCAGCAGAAAGCATGCATTGCGGCTGTTTTGTTGGTCACGAGCTTTTGTCTCCCCCATGTTATCTGACTGCAGTATGTGAGCTGTAATGTCAAATAAATAGCAACAGAATCACACAGTTATAATACAACACGCTAAAACAATGGGATCTTGCTGAAGTATAATATAAATAATAATAATAATAATAATAATAATAATAATAATAATAATAATAATAATAATAATAGCAATAATAATAATAATAATAA
>JAUZST010099391.1:0-18608 GCA_034779995.1 Parotocinclus haroldoi
TAGGAGCAAAGCAGTCTACTCAAGCCGGCAGTGCTCTGTATTCTGCATGACCCTTTTGAACCATTCCCACTTGCACACTTGTATCATGCATCATAATAGCCTTCCGCTTCCTATGTCGCCACATCTGCAGTGTCTCAGAGAAATGCTGACCAGAAACGACTGGCTTTCAACTAACTCTGCTCACACATCACTGCAGGTGAGGCTCAGGGGCCAGGGATTACTGAAGTTTAAAAGTAAGTACACTAATTGCAAGCTGGTCTCTATTGAGGAGCTACATTAAGTTCCGCAGGAGCAACAGAACCATAAGCAGCTACACAGACAAGTCTCCAGAGTGTAGTTATAGGAACATTAAAGCAATATATAAACATATAAACAATAGGAATAATTTTGGTGCCATGGTGTTAAATGATCTACCTGCATCAGAGAAAAGGTTGCATTTTGGCACAGACAACAGTGTCGATGCCAGTCAGTTGAGGTGAAGGAGTTCAGATATTCAGGCATGTCAAGATGTAAATGTGAGTAGAAGGATGAATACATAGCGAGATAGAAACCAGTTGCATTCATAGACAATGGGGGTGATATGAGTTAATACGCAGAATAAAACTGTTTGTGAATAACTACAGCGTCATAGGGCAAGTGAATGTGCTGCATAATCTAGTATCCTGAGAAAGGATGCAGAACACCCAATCATTAAAATGTTCTCATCATGTAAGCGTCGAGTTAGCAGGATTTAGTGAGAGAAGGCTATATCTCAAACCACTAATTTTGTCTATGGAGTCCCTCAGTGCTGGGTTGTAGGGTGTTATATAGCATGTGATGGTTGATAAACATTTACAGGAAGAGTATGACAATACTGTTTACACATAGCTTAGTCCATGCTTGAGCCATGAGGAACAACTGTAAGGTAAAGGAACATTTCAGAAGTAAAGGACTCCTGATAAACAACTAAAGAAGATGAACTTGGGAGCAATTAATGAGCACAAATGTTTTGGGTTTACAAAATCTGACACAAAGTACAAAAATATCTCCAAAGTTTGCCACTCAGTGGTTGTAGCTAAAATCGAAGTATGAAAGAAAAAAAAAGATAAATAACACATCCAATAATGAAAATGTAAGGTAGAAAAAGAAAATCCAGAGAGTCACCCCATGTTCAGGAAGCTAGACGAATCCCTGCCCAAGGTGACGTAAAAGCCATTGCACCTTATATTTATTAAGGTCATGGCCCCATTTTAAATAATTAAAAAGTACAACTGAAAACTCTTAATTTGCAGTATGTAATTCATCTTTTGTACCACGACACCTAGCTTACAGTATGCAGGACATTATGTATATTTGTTTAGAGCAACCCAAACTGTGAAACTAGAAATCATTTCTAACTAAATCCAAATAAACGTAATCTCTTTCATTAAAATCATAAAGTGCCAAATAATAGCCTTTACAGACTTACAATCATGCGAACTTTGAAAAGTGAAACTCCTCTTAATTTAGATTTTGGTAGCAACTTTCCCCACGCCCCATTTCCACAAGGAAGTCTTCATATTGCAGTGTTGTAGCACAACAGTGAGGAAGAACTTTATTAAACAATTTCAGAGTGTTTTGCTGAAAAACATTGTGGGAACCAAATAAGTAACTAAGGAATATTTTTATTATTTGAAATTGCATTTTTAATTAACCTCATACATCGTTTCATTGTAAATTTCTCTTCAACCTCTAAGTTTCTCTGTAAATATCTTTTTACCTTGTTAACTATGCTTTGAAAAGTAATAAAAGTCTTTTCTTTCATTCATTTAGCTTCAGTTTGGCTTACAGTGAGTGTGGGAGTTTTCTAAATGTCAATGTCATTCTGTTAACAGATCATTAATATTTCCTGGTACTATCCTGCTAGGTCTACAGTGCGCTAATAAATTTAGCTTCAGTTACAGACACAATTAGGACTTACGACCTGATGACATCTTATCCAAATCGAGAGAATCACTGAACAGGCCAGTTGGGATAGGATGATATGAGAATCCTGGGATAACATGAGAAGTTGTAAAACTCGTGGGGCTACTGTTCAGATGGTTTCAAGTTCAAATGGCACTTTTTCCAAGCTGGCATACTGAAAGTTTGCTTTTCAAAGTTTGCTTTGGAGAATAACAAAGCACACATTTCATATATTTAGTGATCCCCTGACAGACCTACCCTCCCTGAGACACAGTCAATCACAATACCTGCTAGTCCTGCAATGGACTGTGTCCCATCCAAGGTAATCATATAATCTTAAACCTTCTCTAGGGATAAGTACTGGATACCCTGTTTATCCGACCAGTAAAAGCGACTTTAAAACATGGAAAAGAAACTAACAAAAAAGCCAATTGTTGAAAAAAAAAATATATTAGTGCAATGTTTGCAGTTAAAGTGGAGGAGACATATCATGTAGTACAATGTAGTACTCGTGTCCGGTCTCAAGACAATAACAGAGCGGTCTCTTCTTGGTACCGACTTCATCTTAACCTTGTCTCAGTCTCGGGGTAACGTTGACTCATAAAATTGTTCCCAAAACCAGCCTAGTCCAATGCATCTGTCTGAAGTAATGTTAATTAATTACATTTTAATCTGAATAATAACAATAATAGATAGATAAATTCTGAATGTTGTTGGCTATATTCAGTTAACTATGCAGTAAGTTCTGATTACGTTTGAGAAGAACTGCAACAGAATCATCATCATCATCATTTGCTTCAAGACTTTAATATTAAAATTATTAATAATTGTAGGCTACCATTCAACTCAGAGTCCTGGTTTTGACAACAACACTAATGGGATGATATAATTTATAGCTATTTCTCCTGAAAAGCAAACATGAAAAAGTTCACCCTAGACTTAGTTCTTATTCTTCATTATTTTACTTTGAACGAATAAATACGTCAAAGTCAGGGTTTTCTGAATGGTTTATGACAAAACAAACATGCTTATTTCCAGAAGACCAAAAGGCAACGCTGTTCAGCTCTATTATCATGCCATCCACATACAACATGTACAACTTCCACTCTGATTCCCAGAGGTGAAAGAAGCACCGATGAGAATAAAACGTGGTGCCCGCGGGATCACGGTGCACCATAAGACAGTATGATACAATAAAAGAAGCTCATACACAGTAGAACCTAAATAACACGTGCATGATTTTGATCTGGAAATACATTTCCAGTTCCAACGAATGCTGGATGTGCAGTATAAAGCAAGAGTGAAAAGAAAGCAGGCAGCATAATTGTACTGTTTGAGAACAGAACTGACAGTAGTACCATTCTATGATGGTGTGTCACTGTCAGCATACAATGTTTAAACAATGTCTAAATATCATGATTGCCAAGTATAGCCTAGATGATGCAGCATGGCGCCATGCAACGTACTATTTAGTGATTTTATGATATACAGTGATTACTACACTTTGAATGTGCTCTTATCTACAGCAATGTACAACTGAGCTAATTGTGGAAAAGTAAGTACCCTTACACTATGTTCTAACACCGGCAAGAAAGCAAGGATATCTATAGACAATGAAAGTGAGTTTCAAACTACGTAAGCGCGTTCCTCCCGTCTTCCTTTTGACTTAAGATTATATTGCTTTCCTTTTGAAATTTACAGCATTTCCACTTACACCAATAACAAAGAACTCACATACCCATGAGTGTGTGTGAGATGCACAGTACTGTGCAAAAGTCTTAGGCCGCCATTCATTTGATATATTATTGTTTTAGCAGAAGTATAATGACAATATATAATATAAGATCTCAAGTCTCTCTCTCTTTGCATTAGAAAACACTACAGGAACATTAAACGCAGTATTAAAATGAACTAAAAAAAAAAGTATATAGGGTACTGTGACAAGTATTTAATGTAACCATCCCTTACATATGAGTCTTGTACCTGTTGACCCTTCTATAGTTAAAGAAGCTTAATGAATGGCCATTTTCGAATGGCAAAAGCCATGTACACACTTTTTCAGCAAGGGAATAGTGTGACAAGGCAACAAATCTAATGGTGGCCTAAGACTTTTGGACAGTACTGTATATTGGTGAGCTTAGCGTTTATGTGGAGGGAACAAGTAAATTGCTTGACGTGAACAGCCAAAGCGAGTTTATACACGCTGAATTTGGAAGTGCTAAAAGGAGACAAAGACAGACTAATTGGTTCAGAAAAGAAACGGCACTGGATCCATCGGCTGGCAGTAGTTTGAGTATTGCAAACATGATGCTCAAACAAACAGAAACCAAAATGGTTCCAAAAGAAACCACTAATGAAAATATACAAGATATGTTTTAATGCAGACTTGTGTTACAGGGACCCCTTATCATACTCTATTGACGTGGATGTAAGCAACAGTAAAATGAGTATTAAAGAAGTGCAATAGAGAAAGTTTAAAAAAAAATACATACATTTTTAAGCAGGATAAAGCCTTAAAATACTGTAATATTATTTCTGTCACTCAGACCTACTCTTCTCCAGAACATAAAATCCTAAAACCTTTGAAAGCAATTAAAAAAAAGTCCAATTTCATCAATATAAAGCGATTAATTAAATACTCTCCTATACGCATTGATTTGTGCTGCACTTCATCCAATTTAGACTAAATATGCAGATCATCAGCTTTCTTTAAGCATTGACGATATATTCCGAAAACTATACTGTCTAGCAAGATAACAAAATTAATCATGATACGATAAAATGCAATATTGCCCACCCCTTATTAAAACTATTCATGGTCAAGTTTGAACTAGTTAAAGGCTATATCCTATGTTAGGGTATCATTTATAATAGGTTATTTCATTTATTTACCTTTGCAAATGCACCCAATCTGAATTTGTATCCAGTCTGAATCTTCAGGATTTCAGGAGGAGCTTTGAGACAAATGGCAGCCACATATGAAACAAGCGTAAATGCATTAATATCTCCAGAATGCATCTGACCCCTTAACTAAACCCCAGGCAAGATTTTACAATATAACATGCATTCATGGCATCAAATCCCTACTTGGCCTGCCAAACAATCACTGAGAGCACAGGGAATGCAACAAACTTTCTCATTTGTAATCTGCAATTTTGAAAAACACCACTCCCCAAAATAAACTGCAATACACTGCCAGTGGCTTTTGACTCCCTGTTCCTTATCCTAACTGATCTGAGCGCTGTAATAGCGTTTGATGTATTAACAGTGTTTCTAACAGCCGCCACCTAAAGATTAACACTCAAACTTCTTCTTGCTATAAGAAAATTAAACCTTTTGCAAATAAAAATCACAAACAGTATTGGAAGTGGGTGGTCCAGTCTTACAGGCTGATTCATATATCACAGGGGATAGAGCAGTCGGTTTTCAATCTGGCTTAGTCAAGATGCGTTTAAGTGAAAACGCATGTGGTTAAACTCTCATTCGGATACAATCCAGACTCAGGACCAAGTGCAAACAGGGTCAGGTTGATGGACATATCAAGATTGGTTGCTACCATGACAACGCAGACTGGTCTGTACCAACGGTTTATTGAACAGAGCCATGATTACACATTTTAATTATGAAAAACTGTCACCAAGATCAAAAGGAACACTTGAATATACATTTTTTTTTTATAAAAATGTTTGAGATTTCTTAATGATATAAATACTAGGACATGTATCTTAAGGAGATCTCTGTAACGGAAGCCTTTGATAATGTTTCATATTTATAATAAAACAAATCACCTTATAGAAATACAACCCCAAAATCAGAAAAGCTTATATATTAATAATTCCTTCAGATTCCTTGACCTATTTAATGCACTGTATATGAAAAAATGCGTAATGGCCAATATTTTATAAGGGAACATTGTTTAATATTTCAATAATTTTCATGCATTTGGTAAATTTATTTGTGTCACAGGTCTAAAATGCAGCAATGGATGTAAATAACAAATCATACTTGATCAGTCAAAACACACAAAATCATGGGTTCAGTCTATTTCCAATTAAATAAAAGCCAAAAAAAATGTAAGACACCCTTTCTTTCAGGTTCAGGGTTTTAAGAGCGTCACTTTAACAAAATATCTTGATCTTGCATTGTGATATATTCCAGCTTATTACAAAAAGCACGTTACATTTAGGAATACTGTTATAGCACTACTGCTGCAACTAAAGCTCAGAAATGCAATAATGTGCTCACTTATTAAGACTTTATTAGGTTTCTCGTTTGAAAATGGCAGTGAAAGTTTTACTGCTGGGTGCAGTCACCTGTGTGCCCTGCACGCTTGTCAGGAAGGGTGGCTAGAAGCACGATACTGCTGCAACTCACGATCAGGGTCATGCTGTGATCAAGCTTGATCCAGGCTTCTTAAGTGTTCAATAAAAATGACAGCGTTTACCAATATGGAAGGTATTAGTGAGGATTATCACTGTCAGTCACGTATGACTGTGATCAAGATTCTTCTTAATTGATTGATCTCAATCAAGATTGTAAAAATGTAATAATATAAACAGGAAACGTGTTTTAAAGAAAGCTTCAACTGTAACAGAAGAGCCATACATGCTTATCAGGAACAAGGATCACGATCAAGTGCGGCTAAACCTCCTTAAACTTTGTAAAAATGATAGCGTATATAAACATGAAAGGTGACTGAGGGCCACATTAATAACGGGGGATTTCAATTGTGCATACAGCTCTAATTGGAAGATTATACCTTACATGAACATGTAACTTGTCTTATTAATAGTTACAGATGTAATTACTTGCATTACTGTGATCAAGCTCGCTCAAACCTTGAAGGCTTGTAATGTGAAAATGATCGCTTATATTAATGCTGTTAAATGGTGTCTCAAGAGAGCTATAACTGTAACTAAAGATCTCAACCTTGCATTAAGTTTGATATCAAGACTTACTTGTAATACATTTATGGATTCATCATAATCAGTGGCAGTAGAATGTGTAGTACTGAACACCACAGTAACTCACACCACGGCACATTTCATCCGTTCATCAACTCTCCGTCCTGCTGTCCTTGAAGTGCAAAGACAATTGGTTTGCCCGCTTTTTACCGAGATTTGGCTGGCACAGAACTTTGACCTCATCTCCATCGGACACCTTGCCAATGCCAAAAGTGAGCCAGGGCTTAATGTCAACATCAGAAGCCGACAGTTATGTTCCAAGACCCGGTTGAAACTCTTCAAGAAGAATGAAGGCTGTTGTAGCAGCAATCATAGGGGAACTATATGCTAAACTTATGTGCTTGTTTTTAATGTGTTTTTTGGTTGCCCACAAACTTTTGTCTATATTGTGCATATTTGAATATTCTAGCATAGCTCTAACTAAAACTCTCGCTCTTGTACTGTGATCAAGATTGGTACAAGTTGATTAGGGCTTGTAATAAGAAAACGTTATCTTACATAAACAGTGGATGGAGTACCGTCCTGTTCATTTCCCGCGCATGCGAAACCACTTTAGGTGATCTCGATCCGATAGCGCACCTTCTAACCATTAAAAGTACAGATTACTTGTAGCCACGTGGATTTGGTTTCGGGGAGATAATCGGGGGTCCTAAGTGAAAGGTGCTCTGGTGCCGTGTATCTCAAATTAGCAGTGCAAATCAGATAAGGATTTGGCTTTTAGACGGCATGCATTGCGCGTAAACACAGCGCTTAGGATCGCGCGTGATTTAGTGAATCAGTTCATTTCAGATTGGGTTTACGGTTGGATCAAGATGGAATACCAGCATAATACACGAGCAATGCAGTAATGTTACGTCGTGTCAGCAGTAGACCCATGTTTTAATAGTTACATTAAAATGTAGGATGTCCATTTAATACGACAGAAATATTAACCGATAAGCCGCCATCCACACTACTACAATCTGGTTATTCACATGAATAACATAAAGAACTAGATCAAATAGTGCAGATAGTTTGGACATCACTCATCTCTGAAGATGAAGCTTTGCCATAGAGCGTAATCAGGTCTCAAATACACACTGTATTTCCAGGAGTCCCTTTCATATGTACCTGTCATCGTAGCAGAAATCGGCGCTCAGTGTGTTGACGTACAGGACCAGAGCCACGGCGCTGCACACCAGATCTGCAATCATCTCTCCCCCAAAAAAGATCAGCAAGTGAATGAAGCGAAGCGCTGAGGGTGTTAATTAAGCCCCCCTTTCTGTTTGCTCTCTCCGTCTCTGAACCAAACACAAAATCCGAGTCCCCATGGCTGAACGGATAATCCCGTGCTGCCCTTAGCCCATGTTCCTGATCAGGACGACGGATCTGATCCACACACTGACTCGCTGATGTGGACACGGACGCGGACACTGACGTCTCCTCGCGCACACGCTGTGTTTGGGTACTGTTGCATGGTGGACGCTGAATAAACGTCGCAACCGAGCCGCGTGTGGCCACGCTGCGCAGCGCGCATGCGTACAACCCCTCCCCATCATTCTCCAGCCCTGACCGATTTAAAGACAGAAGCACCGGTTTTATCAACGTAGTACCGAAATGTTACCAAAAACACCATCAAATTCACAAGAACATATAGCGCTTGGAGCCAATGTTTGTCTGAGTGTATAGGACTGGTTTTAATAATACCCCACCATAACAGCATGTATGAATGTGGCCTAAATCAGATTCAGTGTGATTTTTGTTTACAGTGTCATGAAAAATAATCTGTGTGAGCAAAATATTTGACATTTTTAAAAATATGGCCACTTGTGATTTCCACGGGTAAACACATTCTGTTCAATGGGGATGAAAGAATACTAAAAAGTTTCAGCTAAAAATTAAATTGTATTTCTAATAGAGTTGCTCCTGTGTTTCTTTACGTGCCGCTATTGTGATGTGTCATCTAGGGGCTACACAAGGTCATGAAACAGAACTGCTGAGTACCGAAGTGTGCAGCATCTAAAAATCATCAGCAGCCCTAACTACCAATAACTGTTTGCAGCGAGAATTCTGAACTGGGTTGCCATTACAAAGCATCTGCACATAACAATGTCAGCTCACCATGCATTATGTGTGGTGTTGGCTGGAGTGCTGTAAAGCTCATCATCATTTGACTTTGTAACTCTTTTAAATGCATTTTACTGTAGTGAGGAGTGCTTCACTGTCTAACAGTCTGACTAACCAATCTGGGTTTGGCAGATATTAGGAATATGCTAAATAACCAAATGCATAAATTGGAGGAGCAATAATGGACTCGATATGTTACATGGTTTATGCTGAGATTCACATTTCTAGTGAACAGTCATCCAAATGTCTATTTTCATCTTCGTGGCAGTGGTTTTGGGAGTATCTTTTCCTGTTTTAACATGACAGTGCACAGTGTACAAGTCGGGAATTCATACAATGATTAATTTGGTGTAGCAGAAGTATGTTGGCTTGCACCTTATCCCCATTCAACACCTTCGGGATGAATAGGAAAGATGAATGCAAGCCAGGACTTTATCACACAAAATCACTGATCTTACTGATGCTCTTGTGTAAAATGCAGTCAGGGCCCAAACTATAGTTGCAGATCTTCCCAGAAGAGAGCTTTTGTTAATGCTTGTGGTTTTGAATGTGATGGTTGGTTGTCAGCTGCCCGCGAACCTTTGGCTATGCAGCCTAGATCTGAATGGTAATAAACTAGGCTCAAATCTTGGTTGTTCTTTCAGAAATCTTATGATGGTGACATAATATGAAATGAAGATGTATATCTGTATGTGTTAGTGGTTTAAAATTAGATGTGCTCTGCAGTCAAGTAATGAAGTGCCTGTCGTTAGCAGGACATTTTTTTGGTATGCAAATAGGCAGACTCTTTGTCCATCCAGCAACAAGGTTGATGTTATTGAACATAAATGTAAAAGCTGAACACATACCAAGGAGGTGTGGGTCAGTTTTCATTTCATTCATTGTGTAGCCAATAAAACAATAGTTGTTTTAAATCCTGCTATTTAGAACCCCAAATCAGAAAATGCTGGGACAGTATAGAAATTTTCATTTAATGACAATAAATCTCCGATGATGATTTTTTTAAAACTGACTTTGAAAATACAAATAAAAAAATTAAGTGTGTGTTAAATGTCTGCTATTTCACTGCAGTCGATATGAATCCAATATATTTATGATTTGTCTGGTCAACTTTATTTGATTTATTACAAAAACTCAATTTCTGCATTTCAGGCCTGTAGTACATTCCAAAACAGTTATGACAGATCAACTTAGAGGTAGTAAGAATATCTAAATACTAAGCTGATGCCAACAGGTGATTATAATCATGAGCTGAAATGTAAACCACAAATTTCCACAAAAAGGCTAAGCCTCTGAGGAGCAAAGATGGGCAGAGGATATGTGAGAAAATTATTAAAATGTTTGAAAACTATGTTCCTCAAAGAAAGAAAGGGAATATGCATATGCCTTTCTCTAACGTACATAATATCATTATAAACAAATAGATGGCATGGTGGCACAACGGTTAGCACGGCTGCCTCATAGCTCCAGCATCTCCTCAGACTCCACCTTTGTGTTAACTCGTTGTGCTCCCATTTCAACCACCAGTCCAAAGACATGCATTAGGTTAACTGATTATGCTAAATTAATTGTCTGACATGAGCATGTATGACTACTACAGTAACTTTATGTCTGTTGTTTAATTTTTACTTCACGCTGAAAGCTAAATTAATAAAAAAGAAGCTACCTGGATAAGATTTCAGTACATAACAGGCAAGGGATTACCCACAAATCATTGTCTAGCACTATAATACAGAATTACGATTATGTTCACAAATGCAAGTTAGAGCTTTACTGTGCCAAAAAGAAGCCTTCTGTTTTACAATGTTGAAAAGTAACATAGACTTCTTTTGGTTCAGAGGTATCTGGCATCGCATACAGTGGAAATGTGTATTATGTATTGTTAGACAGATCAGTGTTCTTTTTGGGAAGAAATGGACATCATGCGCTGCAGACCAAAGACAATAATGACAATCCAGACTTATATCAGCATCGACCCCAAAACATCAGGGTGTTCATGGTATGGTGCTGTGACAGTGCCCTAGGCAAAGGTAGGTTATACTTCTGTGATGCAGCATTAATGCAGAAAAGTACAGTATGATTTATGATATGATACATGATACACTTGAACAACACCCCCAACACTAGCCCCATACACCTTAAGCTGTATTTTCAGGATGAATGGGACAGAATAACACCTGAAACACTGAATCAATTGGTATCCTATGTGCTAAAACAATTTTTTAGTGTTGTGAGAAGGAATGCCAACATTACAAAGGGGTAAATGTTTTACTGTAACTTTTGTAGTGTTTGTAGTGTTGCATCCCTGAAATGCAGGAATGGATGTATAATAACAAATTGAATGATGCTGACCAGAAAAAACATAAAATATCTTGACTTTGTACTGTCGACAATTAAAAGTAAATGTAAGAAACACTTTATTATGCGATTTACATCCTGTTCCAATTATTTTCTGATATGGGGTACCATAGAACACTTATAAAGTTTACTTTTCTCACCCGGTGATCCCAACAGAAATTGTGAAAGAAATCAGATAGTTCTAAAATCCATTATTGTATTTAACAAGCTTAAATCATATTGCAACATTGAACACCTAGACATCCCACTAGAACTATTGATACACGTAAAGTTAAACCCAATTAGCTTGTTTGTTCATGCTTTCAGCTTATCCTTAAAACACTAGCTAAAACAGGACCGTGTTAAAAAAAGGAGGAGAGCAAGTGGGACAGGGGAACAATAAAGCAAGAGAATCAATCTTAGAGTTGCTACAGAGACAAAGAATGCAGTATGGTCCAGTGAATATTGATGCAATTCTGTTTGAATAGCAGGAGCCAGTGCACTGAAGCAGGCCTCAATGTAGCCATTCATGGGACAGCAGGACACTATGATGTAATCTATTTGAGGAATTAATTAAAGCGATCACGCAGTAAGAAAGCCAGAGTCCCTGCTTTACTGTAAGTCATCTGCTTGTGGAAGTCATTTACAGTGAAACATGTCTTGGTAATATCCTTGCGGCATGAGTATACTGCAAGAAATTTGGTTCGTTACTCTGAGTTGATAAGTACAGAGTGTGCCTGGAGTACTATACAAATGTAAATACGGTACAAAGTCCTATGGCACAGGAATCTAAAAGGATAAGAAATCTGTTTAAACAAATGGTCTGTGCTGCATTAAATAATGCAGTGAACAACAGCAGACTAAAACAAGTCTTATATCTAATTACCAATTTAAAAACATTTTAAATGGTGATAGTCAAAATGTGGCCAATTTAGGTTATTCAAACTGCTTTTTAGATCAAAGTAATAAAATCATGGGACTGTGGTGATTGAGGTACTGGACTCTGGGCCAGAATAGACAGGGTTTAAATCCCGCCTCTGCCAAGCTACCACTGCACCTCGAACTTGCTTAGGATTATAAGACTATCAACTGTAAGCCACGCGGGATAGGGGTGTCTAATAAATTATGTACAGTATCTCAAAAAATTGAGTACATCCCTCAGCTTGTAATGCTGAAGATATGACACTTTTATACAATGTAAAGTCTACAGTCTACAGCATGTCATTTTGCTATGAATAACAAACACAAACGCTCAAAATAACAACATACAGCTATTAATGTGTAAACCGCTAGAAACAAAAGTGAGTACACCCCTAACTGAAAATGGCCAAATTGTGCCTAGCTAGCCATCTTCCATCCCCGCTATCATGCTACTCATAAGTGCTCCAAGGTCTCAGCTCTGAATGGAGAGCAGGTGTGTTGAATTTGGTGTTATCACTCTAACATTCTCTTATACACTGGAAGTTCAACATGACATCGCATGGTAAAGAACTCTATGGGGGATCTGTTGCTCTACATAAAGATGGCCTAGTCTATAAGAAGATTGCCAAATTTTACTCAGAGCAGACCTCACCATGATTGATCAAACAATATCCAGACATATCCAGAGGTTTACTTGTAAAAAATACAGTTGTAGATGTAGGATCTGGGTTAAAAAGTATTACAAATAAATAAAGACAGAATTGACATAATTATTGTTGGCAACTCTTTTTTGCCAGTACTAAACCCAATGATCTGGCATCCCTAGCCATACATGTACATATGCATAAAATATCTTTTTTGTCTTTTTTAGTTATGCTTTAACATTCAAGAAGCAAATCAACTGTGTTGTATACGGCAGTTTTTTAAATCTTAGAAATCGTGCAAAACCCAAGCATATTTTGTCCCCAAAGGGTTTAGAAACCTTGTCCTTCATGCATTCATTTGCTCTCATCTTGATTATTGAAGCACAGTTTACTTTGGTCACAGTAGGTCCAGCTTATGTGCAGCTGAGCTTTGGCATGTCAAAAATAGGGAGAGCATTACTTCTGTCATTGCCTCCCTATAGTGGTTACCTCTGAGGTTCCAGATTGAATTTAAGGTTTTATTGTTTGTTTTTAAGGTCTTGCATGGTATCACACCTAGCTATATATCTGATTGCTTTGTTGTCAGTCCTCAGGCTCAATCACTGTGTTCCTAAAAACAGATGTCTTTATCCGTTCCACATTCCCGGCTGAAGTTTAAGGGTGATTAGGTGTTTCCTGTCGCAGCATCTAAACTCTGGAAAAGCCTGCCATCTTTCATCAAATCTTTTTCCACATTATAATTTTTACAGACACACTAAAAAATCATTTACTTGCCCTGGCATATTCCATAATTACAATTAGTTTTTGTTGTGCAGCACTTTGTTTGACACTTGGTGTTTTTAAATGTGCTATATGAATATAATTGTCATGTCTTGTTTTAAAATTGACGACTTTTTCTGCTGAGAAATTTCATCCATATGGACGTGCAGCTACATAAGTGCTCTTGTAGGCCAGGTACACCCCTTTATAGTAATAGCATTCCCTAATAGCAGTGGTCATAGTGTATAGAACAATTATAATATATGCCTTCAATATTGAGTATGTAAGTTTGTGACTTGCCAGTGATTCACTTGAAAATAGATTAACTCAAACTATTTATTCAAGATATCAGATTAGCCACTCATGCCTGACCCACATGCACCTCCACACTGGGAAAGAAACAGCAAACTATATGACTCACTGTGGAGATTTTTGGGCTAATCATTCTGGAACAATTTAAAGCACATTATCTAGTAAATGAGATGAAATGTGAACTCTAGCAAATGTAAGTATGTGCATCGCCATTATTGTGATGAAATTGTAATAAAATCCATATACAGGGCAAATCCGCCTAACAATCCATCTTCCGTTCCACACAAATGACACATGGCAAATTCAGTTAGGAACTGTATCGGAATTCGTTTCTGTATTGACAGTTGTGAAATGGAATCTTAAAATTAAAATCGGTGCATCACTATATTCTACTATCTCCTGTTTTCTTTTTTTTTTGGACGGTCCTATATGTCCTGGAAATTCTACTGTTTTGTGTAGTAATGGAAATAGTTTTATACACTCATGTTTGACAGGAAGGTGTTTTCTTGTTACTTAGAAACATATTTTGATATGAGGCATTTCTAATGGAAAAACACATGCATCTGTCCAATTTTGTATCCAAATACTGCTGGGTCTTTGTGCTTGTGATTCCTCTTCTAATGGTGAAAACCCATGAGGAAAGCCATTATCGCATTTGTCAAATGCATGCAGTGAAAACTGCCTGCTTAGCAGGTATGTAGTTGGTAAATGCTATTAAATCATTTTCTCAATTTAACTTTGTAGTGGTAATGGAGGAGCCCTGGTCACTGATGTATAGATTGAGTGGATACTGAGGGCAGAGTATTCATCATCATGGGAATGGAGGCAGCAACTAAGACATTAATAACACTTTTCCACTCTATATTTCTCTTAAGTGCTTGGTTTTGTGAAAGTCTTTTTTCTAAATAAGTAAAATTAGGAACGTGTTGTCAATCCAGTTGTATTAGCTTCATGCCTATAGAATCATGTCTTAGCACATTTTTCTGCACTGCAAGTTGAGAAATAAGATGACGTTTAGGGACCCTTTAATCCATAATGTAAGGTATTCAGCACTAGCTAATTATCTGAACACTTTCTGAAAATTAAAAAAAAATGCTGAAATATCCTGTATTATGATGTGACCTTTAAGGAGAATGGCTTTTAGATGCGTGATGATAATGCCCAATTCAGCAGGGATGACTACCACTAAAAAGCTTTCTATTTAATTAAAAAGCACTAATCCAAGTGGATCCATTTTTTTTAGTAATTTAGTATAGGTGGGTGTTCATTTAGTGGACTGCAAAGATTTACTTCCTTTCAAGGCATATTCTGTTCTTCACATCTTAAAGTGCTGATCTTAACAAAACATCACATCATATTTGCCCTTCTTGCTGTATTACTTTATATATTAATTATTATACTCCCCCAAATCAAAACATTGATTTGGCACAGTTGGGACAGTAAGGCAATTGAAAATAAAGTTTCTGCATTTTAGATCTGCAACACATTACAAAAAAAAGATTTATCATTCCCAAATGCAACTTAGTACTTTACTGTGCAAAAAACAGCCTTGTGTTCAGAAAAGGTATCGACTTTTCTGGGCTCAGAAGCGTCTGGGATGGTCCATCACACAGTTGAAAGGTTTTGAGGTCAGACAAATCAGTATTCCACATCTTTTTGGAAGCTGTGTGCTCCAGACCAAAGATGAAAATAAAAATCCAGACTTATTATCTTATTATCAGCAACTAAATCCAAAGTCCAAAAGTCAGGGTCTGCCATGGTGTAGGATGCATCAGGTCATTTACACGTCAGTGATGGCAACAGTAGCGCAGAAAAGTACATGAAAATGTATATGCATTTTCCATACTGACCCAAATGTTTCTGATTTGGTGTCCTTTACGTCCTTAGCATATACAGTGGGATCATATTATTTATTAGTAATATCTTTTTTCAGTTAGAGCAACGAGGTGGTGCAGTTTTTAGCATTGCCTCTCTCCAAGAACCCAAGTTTGATCATGACCCTGGGCTGCCGCTTGTGTGGGGTCTGCACATCCCTGTGCTTATGCTTGACTCCTACACCTACGCACAAGCTTTACTCTGCTCCTCAGAAAACATAAACCCAGTAAATAAACCAGGTAAAGAAATTCATATCACATACATGTGAACAACATACAATCTCCATCTATATAATAAATGCAGTTGAGGCTTGAAAGTTCAGAGAGTGGAGAAACACTGCAAATAACATTTACCTCTTGGGGAATTACATTTCGAAATACACGATTAATTCAAACCCAAATGGAAATTGAAAAATGGGAATTGGATGAGTCAAAAATAAAACCAAGCTTTTCTAGCCATGCATGCATGACATTCATTTTTTATTTCACTCATACAAAAGGTCTGTAACACAACAAATGTGTTTTCAGTCTCTTTGTTATTTGCGCTGAGCCAATGTGTTTCATGACTATAAAGCTCAAACAATCAGCATTTTCCACTTCAGTACCTGCACCTGCACACATTTGCTATGCATCATAAGAGGGCAAGGTTTCTTCCAAAATAGGTGGAGTGCAAGGAATGATTATTCACAAGGGAAAGTCATTGAAAAGTGAGCCAGAAGCAACAACACAACTGTCAATTGAGACATTATGGATATTTTTCTTTTTATTACTGGGTTAGTGAGGAATATGTCAAAAAGTAGACGAGGATCTTTCTTAAATAAAACATCTTATTTTTCTTATTTTTCCAGACCAAAGGAGCCTTCACGACTTACACAAATTCCTCTGTATAGTTTACCAATTTAACCAAAAAGGAAACACAATTGTGTGTTTCAAATATCCTTCCTCCACTTTGTCAGTATATTTTAAGCAGATAAAAATTCAATCAAAAAGAAATAAAATGAAAATATGCAGTACACAAAGCTCTCTTACATGACTGAATATGCACACATTAAATTTAAAAGATGTAACCTAATAGATTACTCTTGGTATTTTAAACCCAAACCACAAACAAACGCAATTTTAATATGCTAAATAATAAATACGATATTTAAAACTGTAAAGCTAATCAAGAAATACACCAACATTTTCAGTGATCATTTGCTGACTATCATATGGTAGCACACGGGTAATTATAACAAACAGCACTTTTGTTATCTTTACTTTCACTGAGAAAACAAAGCATTTGATGACTTCTGTCAATAAATGTTATAAGACACAGAATTATACGCTAAAAAGGCCTTAGGACACAGATCCTATAGGGAATATCTTCCATAATCTATTCTAATGCCATTTACTCCAATTATTAACCCAACACTGCAAGAAGTATTGTAATTACTTGATATTGCAATTAATTTGTAATTTCCATATGCCGCTAGGTGATAGCTAGCTATGTTGGTGACCATACATACAAATGTCTACCATTTAAAACTAGATTAATCACTAAAAAAGTTTAGGGAGATGCTATGGACCGTCAGGGTAAAATATCAGAACTATACACATTTGTTATACACATGTGTATATAGTAATGTTTACATCTACATTTACAGTATTTAACACACACCCTTATCCAGAGCGTGCTTTAAGACACAAGTGACATAATCTGTTCCTAATAATCAGGAATCTAAACAAGAATACACTTATGAAACTGTTATGGTTGTGTTTTTTATTCATTCAAAAATGTATTTAGTGCGGCAGGTTACGGTAACATCGCACTATTTACACTAAGAATACACAGAAATACACCTACATTCAATATTTACACTAAGTATACACATTATCTTTGTTGTATTTACACAAGTAAGTTTAAAAAGCAACACTATTCTATTTACACTAACCGTAACTATACACTAACATTTCTCAAATTATTTACTAATAAGGGTTAGAACAAATATCCTGAAAGGTTAATTATACCACTTATTACTGTAATTTTTGAATGTTTAAAAATCTGATTTACTTATTACAACCGCCCTTACTCTTTCATGTAAATGATATGTGGATAAATTGCTTTTCAGTTGTTTTCTCAGAACAGGGAAAAATACTGAAAATGACTGTCTTTTATCTTATATACTGCTATACTACTATATATGTGCAATGTAACTATGGATTATTCAGAAACTTAAGCTTAGAAGATAAGCAGCTTAAACTGGCAAGTGGTTTCAAATACATTAATTCTGCCACAGTCCAAAATCGTGTGTTAGGTTAATTGGTATCTGCCCCAAATGTGAGTGTGTGTCCCATACGATGGATTGGCCCTGTCTAGGGTTGCTCCTGCCTTACACCCTATGCCGCTGGCTAGGCACAGACTCTCCCGTAACCCTGTACAGTATTAAATGGATAAGAAAGCGAGTGAGTGAGTAGAAAGCATTGGGTTAAAAAGGGTAAAAATGGTGTACGGTTGAAGTTAGTGTTTAGGAAATTTAGTTGTTTGATCTCTGTGTGTGTCGAAGTAGATTTATATGATTATGTTGTTGTGGGGATATTATCTGAAGAAATGATGGTGAGAAAATCCAAAGGATTTAGGGTTTGGTATAGGAGTAGGAATATCATTAATTAGCTACATGCTTACAGTAAAAGCTTCCATAACATATGATTACCAGGTGTGTGTGTGTGTGTGTGTGTGTGTGTGTGTGTGTGTGTGTGTGTGTGTGTGTGTGTGTGTGTGTGTGTGT
>JAUZST010099402.1:0-18606 GCA_034779995.1 Parotocinclus haroldoi
ATATAATTTTATTATCATTTTATATTATTATCATTATATTTCATGAATTGTACTCTATTGTATTTTTAAAATATTGTAATCTCTATTTTATATATATATATATTTTAATTTTCTTTAAATTATTATTAGATTTTTCCATTTTATTGTAATTTATATTTTGGTTATATAAATTGGTTTCTTTATATTATTATTTATTGTAAGTTTTATTAGTTGCAGTAGTAATAGTGGTATTTGTTATTTATTATTATTTAGAATTTATCAATTTTATTAGTTTCTTTACAATATTTATTAATATAATTTACATCGTATTATTGTCTTTATATTATAATTCTTACTATATTCTCTATTGTACTGTAATTTATATTTATTTATTTTCTTTATATTATTATTAGTAGTAGAAGCAGTACGAATTGTTTTCTTTTCATTCTTTATTATTATTATTTATATCTTATTGTTTTCTTTACATTATTTATGTTTTATTATTTTCTTAATATTATTATAAATAGTAATAATAGTAGTATAGTAATAGTAGAATTGCTCATTATTAATTAATTAATTAATATCAGTTAAGGTAGTAGACCATGGACCAGAAGGTTCAAATCCCACCTCTGCCACAGCTCTGGATAAGGGCATCTGCTAAATGACATAAATGTAAATCAGGGTGGCTGTGTACTCTGTGTAGTCAGTGTCTGTGTGTGTGTGTGTGTGTGTGTGTGTGTGTGTGTGTGTGTGTGTGTGTGTTACGGACTTGAGCGTCAGACGTTCCTCTTCCTGGTTAAGATCTGGAAGTTTCTGGAGCCCCAGATTCACTCTCAGGGTGTCGATGTGGTCCTTCAGAGGTATGTACTCATTGTGCAGCCTGCGGGTTGACTCCAAAAGCCTGCTGAGATCACACTCTGAATGCTTTATCATGTTCTCCATCTAATACACACACACACACACACACACACACACACACACATATACACACACACACAGTGTGAATAACGCACAGCATATTACTTCATCATATTAGTGCTTGAATTACTTTAAACTAGTGAAGCTGTGAAATAAAAAAATTGGTCGCTGTATGACATTTTTCAGTGTGTGTGTGTGTGTGTGTGTTTACCATGTTAATATCTGCGTGGATGAGTCGGAGCTCCTCGACATGAGCCATCTTCTCCTGTAGCAGCAGCTCCATCTCCTGTTTGTAGTCTCTCAGGTTTTTCTCCTCAGAATCCAGAACCTGGAAGTCGGAACGTAAACGAGCCGTCCGCTTCTCCATCTGCACCGTCTTGTTGCTACACACACACACACACACACACACACACACACACACGAACACACACACACACAGCGACAACAACAGTTAAGGATGCGTTCATGCAGGTGGATTTGAGGAAATACTTAGGACTTGGAGCGTTCCTAATCTTCGCTTAATACCATGTTCATTGTAAACATTAGTAGTTTGATACAGAAAGTAAAAATAAAAGACTGTACAGTTATGACAGAACAATCTCTGACCTGAGCCAAGTGCAAAGGTAATACAACATGAATACAACGTTTCTGTTTGTAATAAAGGCGTGATAACAGTAATTCATTACGTGTACTAAGTGTTAATAAACGTTAGCTTATAATTTAATCAGCGTTAATAATAGCGGATCAAATCTGTTCATAACACTAGCTATAGCCGCAAAGCTAAAGCTACACTCGCTACACACGCGCGCTGATTAGTTTCTCATTTATTGTTAAAACACACCGAATTTCTTTAATGTTCTCCAGCTTGCTCAGGATCTCCTGCTCCTCTGACATCGTGGTTCTTCGGCTGCTCCCAAATAAAATACAAACCCTAAACAGACAAAACGATAAAAACACGTCCTACTCAACAACAACCTTACCGTAATAACACTAACTACGTTTCCCATGAAGCACTGCGACCTTTAACGCCAATAAAGCAGAGAAACCAACTGTCTTTTATTTTAGCAATAAAGTATGGAATAATGCACTAAAACACAGCACAGCTCAGAAAAATGATACTTCAAGTAAACAAAGTTAAACATGATTTAATCATTCTTTTGAACAAATTGACAATTAATTAGTACACAACAAAAGTGATAATAAAACATACCAGCACTAATAAAATAAGTATATGAAATGATGAAAATTACAGATTAACAATAAAAAAATAAATAATGACTAAAATAACAGAAATAAGATTACTACTATTAATAAAGAAGAAGAAACAGCAATAACTATATAAACATATAATATACACATAACAGCAAACAAAAATAAATATCTCATAAAATTGTAAACAAACGCAATCATTAAAATAATATATATAAATAATAAATTAATTGTAAGAAATAATAAACATTACATAACAACAACAACAACAACAACAACAATAATAATAATAATAATAGAAAATAAGCCATAAAAAGGAAATAGTTCGTTCCATAAAGATGTGTAAAAATAAAATAAATAAATAATGACTAAAATAACAGCAATAAGATTACTACCATTAATTAAGAAGTAATTAAAGTAAGTAAACATAAACGTAAAAATAATAATAGCAAAAATACATCAACTGTATGAAATAATACACATTACATAAACATAATAATAATAATAATAATAATAATAAGAATAATAATAATAATAATAATAATAATAATAATAATAATGTGTAAAATGGTAAAATGTTCATATTCCACAAGTTGGATACAGGACGAATGTTTCAATGCAGGGTCACGTTTGACCAACAGGGGGCGCAAATATCAACACTAACACGCACACAATCGCGCGCGCAGGCAGTGTGGGAGGCAGCGACAGGCTGCTGTACAGTGGACGGATTGTTTCGGATCCTCGGTGCGGTTGTACCTGTTTATTTTTTTGTCGGGTGCACTGGTCATTTTAGGAGCTCGTGCCTCCCCCCGCGTTTTCTCCAGATGAAGGGGGCGGCAGGGGGAGGATTAGATGCCCGACAGGTGCGTCGTGATCCTTTAGAATAATCCCCTTCCTCCTCCGTGAAATAAATGGTTTTGGAGCTGGCAGCGCCCGCAAGTGCAGGCCCGCTGCTGCAGCGTTCCATCCCGCACATCGAGCGCGTGTTCCGGGTCAGAGTGAGCTGCAGCGCCGCCGACACCCACAGCGGCACCGGTAGCGGTACCGAGCCAGACCCAGACAGCAGGAGCGATACAGAGGGCGAGATCGGCCGACGCGGCGTGATCGTGATCATCCAGAATGGCACGGAAGAAGACTGCAGCAGGGCTAAAGTAAGTGTGCAGGGACCTGCCGGCATCACGGGATGGGGCGGTTTATCGCTCCTGATCAGTACCGCGATACAGATCCAGCACTCAGCACAGGGTTTATTGAGCGTAGGAAACTTTCTACAGGTTCTTATCAGGAATCTGTGTCTTAATATGGAATAATGAAAACATCACACCATGTTCATAATACAGAGACTGGGCTCTGTTATCACGATACTGATATTGATCCTGGTAGTACTTTATCCCAACCTGCGATACAGATTTTTTTTATTTTCTTTTTTAGATATTCATATGCTTCTGTGCTAGACAGGACACCATGAAACATTATCTCGATACCAATACAGTTATATTTGCCATAATGTCTTAGCGTTATTGCAGTAAGGTGCTCAGGTGGCACAGGGTTCTCAGGTGCCATCCCAACTCCCATGTGCAAATCCCTACTATGCCTTCAGGCTGGGTCAGGTGTCTCAATGCAGACACAATTGGCTGTCTGAGACTGAGGAGAGGACGCACCTGTGATAGCCCTGGCAGGGAAACACAAACCTACTGACACTGGGGCACGTTAGAAACGCCAGGTCAGGACTCGCACAGGTCTCTGGGGATAATTGGTAGGCAGTTTTCGCAGATGTCCTCATCAGTGCCTCTTCTGTTTTTGCTGAAGGTCTGAGCTGAATTTAGTTTCTTGTTGCTTTTTCTGAACAAAAGTTTCCCTGAAAATAAGAAAGTCGAAACAGATGAAAAGCAATTGCAATTGCAGAGCATTATCAATGCCGTTGCCTTGCCTTCCCTTTTCTTTAGTCTGCTTTATTTTTCTGTTTAGAAATGCTGGTTTGTCTTCTCTTGTTTTTTTTTTGTTTTATTGTACTTTGTTTCTTTGTTTCCTCACCTTCCTCTTTTTCTTGAAATTCTTCATTTCACTTTTCCTCACCCTGCCTGATCCTTTTGTGACTTTTCCCTTCTTGTTTTCTTGTTTTCATCTTTTCTTCGCTGTGAAATAGCTGACGCTGCTTTCATTTCACTTCCGGTGGCGTTGGGAAACCAAGTCAGTTTCGAACTGCTCCAGGAGAAGCTGTAAGAGAATTTTTGGGTGGACCAACAGTTCGAGGGCAGCGAATGCCACTGTGTCAAAACAGCCATGATGTACAGCATGCAGTGTGTGCTTGGTGTGTTTTTGTTGCTTCACAGCAGAAAACACTCCACTTGTTGCTATGAGACAAGCCTGTGCGTGCGTGTGTGTGTGTGTGTGTGTGTGTGTGTGATTCTCGAGTGCACGGTGGCTTTGCTGCTTTCCAGCTCATGTTACGGAGGAGGTGAGGACAGCGAGCAGGAAATCAGGAAAGGAGAAGCAGCCTGGAGGTGAAGGAGGACGTTCTAAGATGTTCTGTCTCCAGAACTCAGAACCGTACCTTACGTGGAACTCGGTTCCTAGCACCTTGTGACTCGCGGTTCTCCTTCCTCCTCCATTTTGTGAAAGTTGGCGTGACGACGTTGCGTAAGGGGCGTGTGGCGTAAGGCGAGAGATCATTCAGTATCGGACTCTAGAACCACGACTTCAATCGCGGCACCAATCTAGAGCAGCAGTTCCTGTTGCGATTTAATTTGACGCTCTAGATCTGGAGCTGGCCCTGACTGTTTGGTATCTCAACTCTCGATTGGGTCTTGAGGATCTAGAACTTTAGACACGTATTAAAAGTTGGAGACAGAAGGCTGTAAACACGGACATTAAAGCAAGACTCAGTATTCGGTCTCCACAAGGAGGCCTATGCTCACCAGAGGTGAAGAAGAAGCGTCAAGTGAGCTCCATTGCTGTAGGGCTTCTGAGGGCTGTCAGTAGTTCTAGTGTTAAGTGCAGTTAAGTGTTTTCTTAACCTTACGGGAGCCTCACGCTCGGCTCTAACTCAACAATGCTGTGTTTTCGAACAATATTGTGGTTAGCTTTTTCTATTTCTTGTTTGCCAAACTTGGTTTCTCAACCAAGTATCAGAAATAACGTTGAATAAATACAAAACGTGTTTCACCGGTCGTATGCGGTAAGATATAAAACGCAACGTAGCCAGAAAGGGAAGGAAACAACAATGATTTTTGAGAATTGTATTAAGGAACAGGCGTATGGGCTTCTTAGTGTATATCTTAAGAACCTTTGCAAGTTCTCGTCTTAGGAAAGGCTTTCATGAATCTGGCCCCCCTGGTTATCCACAGTCTTCTTTAGCTCATAGGACCTCTGGTTCTGGATTCTGGTTTCTGGAACGTGAATTTTATCCTAAGGCATTTCACTGCACGCAGCAGCTCTGCGATCAGTCCTTAAGTCTTTTCCACACTGTAAATAAAGCTGAGGTTAGACTGACCTCTGATCGGTCCGTTATGCAGCAGGGTCTGGGGTTAGACGGACCACATTGGACCATGTTGCAAAAGCGTGTGGGAACTGCAGAGCGATTTGAGATCAGTCGTTACGGGGCTCGGCAGAGGTGGATCGGGACCCCGAGGGACCCGGCGTCACGACTCAGAGACGGCCGAGTCACACATCTGCAGAGAGAGAAAGAGAGAGAGAGAGAGAGAGGGGGGGGGGAACCGAAAGAAAGACGGAGGGGGAAGAAGGGGGCGAAAGACCTATTAGAGTAATGAGAAGTCAGAGAGAGAGAGAGAAAAACCCTGATGTTGTAAGACTGTAATTTCCACTTATGTGTTATGTTGGATCTTTACGTGTGATGTAAGCACCTGAACACCACACACACACACACAGCTCCATATGACGTCGCTGTGTGGGAGTGTGTATGCATACGTCTCTGCATGTGTATGTGTGTGTGTGCGTGCGCGTGCGCGTGTGTGTGAGGTTTGCCCAGAGAACATTGTGCAGTGTTTTGTGTTAGTCGTGACTGCTAAAAAGCAGTTAGCTGATGACAGGACTGCGTTGCTAGGCAACCGGTGTCATGAGCACGGAGAAGCCTCTCATAGCTGGATGGTGATATCAGCTCTCTCATACATACACACATGCACACACACTTTAAACTACAGCCTACACTACAGCAATGTTCACAGGTAGCGCAAAAAAAACCACACACACACACACACACACACAAAAAGAGCGATTAACGTCTGCCAGACGTCACACAGCTCATACAGCCTCCTAGGGGTCATGTGTTCCCCCGTTACATGCCCCTGCTGCCCGACCGGTCCCTGGTAGGGCGTGCTAAATGAACCTCTGCCTTTACCACTTGGTTTTCAGGTTTCTAGGCTCTGGATACTCCAGCTGGCTCGCTAGCTAGTTTCTGCTAGCTTTTAGGCCGCGTTTTTATCGTTCCCTGGTGTGTCTGTAGCCCCTTTCGCACCAAGCAGGGACTAATTTGGGAGGAAACACCTCCAGCGGCGCTTCCTCAAGAATTAAATTAGTTTCAGAGCCGTTTTTTGGACGTCTCAGCAAGAATTGGATTTCTACTTTGCGACCAGCCGATAGTCTCACAGAAGGATGTGATGTTCAAACTTTCACATTAAATCGGAATCAGACTCTTCGTTTGCTCGAGTATATATAGTGGTATATGTAAAGCCAGGCATGCCAGATCTTGCACGAAACAAAATACCACAGTCAATGGAAAAACAAGGCAATTATGGCTGGAGGGAAGCAGACCTGGCAACCGTGTTTGTTTGTTTGACTGGGACACGGGTATGCAGTCCCAGTTCCTGCAGTACAAACCCATGCCACAGTTCTAAGAACCGTTCCTCCAGAGTGAAAGAGCCTTACAATCACCAAGAGGAAGATACAAACCAGGGTGGCTCAACTTGATGGCATGGTGAGACCTGTTGGTGTCTCCTGCCTAGTTCAGGAGGTTCCTGGGCCCCATGCGTGGTCCAGCTGTGTAGGTTTCTTTGCAGCCGTGTTCCCTTGTTGCTCAGTTTCTACACGTTTCTAAGTTTCCTTCATTCCCTTGCTCCTCGTGCCAGCCTGCATGCCCACCCTTCCCGGACTGCTCACTGTATGTCGCTGTTTCTCTGTCCCTGCAGGACTACATCGTGTCTCTGATCTCTCCCGCTCCAAGACATCATGAACGCCTGACTCTGTGGCTCCAGCACCAGCACCTTCGCGAGCCAGAGAGCACTGAGGTCCCGGAGAATGCCCCCGAGCTGATGGAGGGCGACGAGGGAGAGGAAGAGGGGAGTAGCTCGGAGAGCGAAGGAGAGAGGCGGAGCTCGGGACGAGGTCGAGCTGGAAGGAAGCAGGAGCCGACGATGGCCACCAAGCCTCACCGCCAGCTCTGTCGCTCTCCGTGCCTGGATCGTCCCAGCTTCAGCCAGAGCAGCACACTTCAGGAGCTCCGCACAGACGACTCTCAGGCTCCTCCCGCTTCCACCTCGCTGGCCCCGCCCGCCACCTCAGCGGGCCACACCCTATCCGATCGGGATTACCAGAGCAAGATGGAGTTTGCGTTGAAGCTCGGTTACTCGGGTGAGCAGGTAGAGGCCGTGCTGAGCAAACTGGGACCGAGCGCCCTCACTAACGATGTTCTGGCCGAACTGGTACGGCTCGGGAGCAAAGGGGAAATCGAGCAGCAAGCGCAAATGCAAACCTCTGCCGGATTAGCACCGGCTGGGTTAACACTGACGCCTCGTGGCTCTGGGGTCAAAGAGGCCGTGAGTCCCGAGGCTTCGCTGGAGGACGAGACAAGTGACACGTACGATAACCTCCGACCCATCGTTATAGACGGATCCAACGTGGCCATGAGGTACGCAATCTTTTGCACACTGGGTATAAAATCTAACAAGGAACACCACACAGATCACACACTCACTACTTCCCCCATCAGATAGAATATAGCAAGGGTTTTCTATCTAAACTAACTTAGGTTTTTGCCAAAACCTGCCCAGCGGGAACAGGAACGGATTCCCCAGTGTCTTCAGACGGTCTTCTTACATGTGTGTTTTATCTTAACGTCATTCTTAAGAAAAACTTATTATTCAAATAACTTCTTAAGTATATAGTCTTTATTATGCTTTTCCTAAGAACGAGTGGTAATCCTAGAAACGTTACGTTCTTAAATGTTTTTTTAACCTTATGGCTGCCTCACACTTGTCTTACCAGTCGAAATATTCGGAATTTCCCACCGTCACCCCACAATTATAGTATTTTTACTGTAATTTCTCGTTCCGATCCACCGTTCTCAAGGACTGCAAATTGTCAGGTAGCGGCAGCTCGGCAGTCCGAGGACATACCTAATGCGCCAAGTCTCCCCCAAAACAGTGCCATAAGAAATAATAAGAAGCAGCACTTCTCGAAAACAAACAAACACCAGGACTTGGTGGCCATGGAAACGCAGATCAATTAGCATGTAAATGAGGTCTTAAGAAGCGTCCGGATAGGCACCTCGAAAAGGTGAGCTGTCTTGGCAGTGGCATAACGAGCCTGTCTCTCCACATGTTTGTGAGTAACTTGTCCGTACTGTTTTGTAGCCATGGAAACAAAGAGGTTTTCTCATGCCTGGGCATCCAGCTTGCTGTCGATTGGTTCTTGGAGCGAGGGCACAAAGACATCACTGTGTTCGTTCCAGCATGGAGGAAGGAGCAGTCCAGACCAGACGCACCTATAACAGGTACACAGAGATCCATAATCATAACCCCGCTCCGGGAGAAGTGGCGTGATCATGCGATGTGACCTCCGTCAAATGCGTGCTCAGATCAGGAGATCCTGAGGAAGCTGGAGAAGGAGAAGATCCTCGTCTTCACGCCGTCCCGCCGAGTGCAGGGACGTCGGGTCGTTTGTTACGACGACCGCTTCATCGTCAAGCTGGCGTGCGACTCGGACGGCATCATAGTGTCCAACGACAACTATAGAGACCTGCAGAACGAAAAGCCGGAGTGGAAAAAGTTCATAGAGGAACGGCTGCTCATGTACAGCTTCGTAAATGACAAGTACGTTCACGTCACTGGCGTTGTTACCTTTTTTTTTTTTACCTATGTTACTTTTTTTTTAGCGCAACCCTGGCCTTGACTTCTACGTTTTTTCGTTGTAGGTTCATGCCCCCTGATGATCCACTAGGCAGACACGGACCAAGTCTGGAGAACTTTCTGCGTAAGCGACCCGTCGTGCCAGAACACAAGAAGCAGCCGTGTCCTTACGGTCAGTATGGCAAGTATAAAATTTTGTCAATCTCAAGACGTACGGCAAAAACAACCCTTATAAGATCTGACCGTGCTTTTGTTTGTTTTTAAACCAGGCAAGAAGTGCACCTATGGCCACAAGTGCAAGTACTACCACCCGGAGAGGGCGGCACAGCCGGTGCGGTCCGTCGCAGATGAGCTCCGAGCTTTTGCCAAACTATCCGCCGTTAAGACCATGAGCGAAGGTGCCCTCGCCAAGTGTGGGACGTTTGGGGCCAGCGCCAAAGGCGACGAGGCAAAACGAGTGGCTCCGAAACGCCAGTCGGACCCCAGCATCCGTTCGGTGGGATGCGAGCAAGAAGAGCGACTCTGCCCGGCCCGTAAAGCAGAGGCGAGTTCGGTTCCGTCGTTAGTGACTGCCCTCAGCGTGCCGACCATGCCTCATACGAAAAGTCACGCAGCCGGGGCACTGAACACTCGCTCGGCGAGTAGCCCAGTGCCAGGGTCGCTCCACTTCACGCACAGCTCACTGGAACATGCGGGAAGCATCCAGTACCCGCCCATTCTGGTCACCAACAGCCAGGGTGCGTCCGTGGCGTACAGCGAGCCCTTTCCCAAGTACGATTCTGTGGTGAGTGACCATGGCTACTACTCCATGCTCAGTGACTTCTCCACCATCAGCTTGGGAAGCATGCAGGAAAGCTTCTGCAGCCTTGAGCAACCAGAGCCGATCGGGGTCGGAGGATACCCGAGCCGAGGGTGTCCCGATCCTGGACGCAGTCATTCTTCGGAATCATTTTCCTCCTACAGCGGAGAGATGTATTCCATGGAAGGAAGCCTGGATGATGGCATGAAGGTCCCTTCTCAGTCACAAGCACAGGCTCGGTTGCAAGCGTTTGCGCACGGGTTCCACCACGAAGCTTTGACAAGAGTCCAAAGCTACGGCACGGACGAGCCCAAACCGGTGCCGCGCAAACAATCTTCGGCGCATCTCCTTCCTCATGCGCAGCATCCGGTCGTAGGAGCTCGATCGAGCTGCCCCAGTGAGTACCCGCAGCTGCCCCAGAATGTCCTGCCTTCGTCCGTCCCCGCTCAGCCAGGCAGATCCTTGGGGATGACCCGAATGGACAGCATTTCTGATTCCCGCCTCTACGAAAGCAACCCGCTACGGCAACGGCGACCCCCCCTTTGTCGAGAGCAGCATGCCAGCTGGGACCCGCTACCTTGCGGGAACGAGCCATACGCATACAGCGTGTACGGACTTACGGGAGGACTCATGCCATGCTGCGAACGGGTCATGGTCCGAAGCATGCCGGAAAAAATGGAGCAGATTTGGCGGTCGCCGTGGGACACACCACTAGGACCTCACGGACCGGCGGAACCGCAGGAGCGGCACCTGATCCCTGAGCACCAGTACCAGACTTACCGAAACCTCTGCAATATTTTCCCAGCGTACGTAGTCCACTCGGTCATGGAGAAGAACCCTCATATGACGGATCCTCAGCAGCTAGCGGCGGTCATCGTCACAAAACTTCGGTCTTGTCACTGAGCGCTTGGAGGAAAGGCGGCACAACTTTCATTTTTCATTTATACGTTATGTCTCGCTGTCGCATTTTGCAACACGTAAGTGTAAGAGCATCCATCTCGGAATGGCTTCTGGCCTATAAGATGCTCCAAAAACCTGTAGCAGCAATTACTAAATTGGTACTTTAGCGCCGCCCTGGTGTTCTGCATTTTAACTGCGTTTCAACCTCTGGTACCCATCTCTGGAGAATGCAAGTGTGCTGCAGGGCCCACAGGGGGTGCTGTTGATTCAGTTTCGAACCCTGGTTGTGGGCTAGTGTAGGTGCCACTTGAGTTGCTTGTCCCTGGGTGTTGCCTAGTTTGTAACGTATAAAAGCGCCTGTGCTACCTTTGTCGTTCTCTACCAGGAGGATAACTTTCTTACGCCAAACGCGGATTTTACGTTACGAAATCACTGATGTAGCATGCCTACCATAAGGACTATTCAACGAGCGTCACAATTTCATTTTGCCGGTCAGTTTTAACCTATACATTACCCCACGGCATCTTATAGTCCAGAACGACCCCAAACCGATCGACGTGTTTCTATGCCATCTGCTTTAAGTAGTGTTTGTTTTACAACTAACAATTATTATCGAGTGAGGAGACAACGTCTAAAATCGTATGCACTCGCACCAGTGTAAAAAATTGTTTTCTTTTCCGTGACTACGTGAAGGAACGTGAACTCTCAAGTACCTCAGAGCATGAACTTTTGGAAATTTATGGCCTTATGTGGGAGTGATGGGTGCGAAATCGCGATAACGTGACTTATTTATTGTGTCTTTCGTATTTATCGCTGAGCACTAGCGGTGCTCATTTAGAGCAACTGCGGTAGGTTTTACGACGCCGGCTTACCGTGCTCGCCGTCGGATCACCGACTGGCGCCGTTGTGGCGCGGCTATCCGTGTTCGGAGTTTGGTGAGACGCGAAGCCATTTTGAACGTTTACGCTGCTTAACCGAGGCCAAAAAGGTACCCTTCAGTATGCTTGAGTTAGCGATTGCATTGCTGTTATATACATGGTAGCTAAGAGCTAGCATTATAAGCCGTGTTCAATGTGTACGTGTAACGCTATTGTGCATCAAATTTACCAAACTTTCTACAAAATGACGGTAGGTTGGACGAAGACGCATTTTTTTTTCCGCTGTCGGGGGCCGATTCTTACGTTATTTAATTCGGTGTGGTGACCGTAACTGATATATCGTTACATTGCGCAAATCTGAATGAAGCGGAGACTTTAAAAGGTAGTAAACGAGCAGCTTTTTGTCTAAATGAATCGACCGAATAAACGTTGCCCACGTTGTCTAGCTAGCTAACAAATGTTACGGGGTATCCGCTATGGTTACCACAGCAACAGCTATTTCCGTGTAAATGTTAGGACTGAAGAAAAAAAATATATCGATGCATGAAATGACGATAAAAAAAAAGATGCTTAACTGGCTCGTTAAGTCAGTCGAGACTCGTAATCGTACCGCATAATTAACAAAAAATGTTGTCGCTATCTAGCAGGCAGGGGGCGACGCGTCTCCTCGGCAAAATGCTCACTAGGAAGAGCATCTATTTTCTGATTTGTGCTGGGAGACGCCGCTCGCCTTCGTCCGTCTCTGTATGTTAGCTATTCCAGTAAATTATCGAATGAATCAAAGAGCCGGGAAAGCTTCATCGAGGAAAACGGTTTTTACGTTCGTTTTTTTTGCGAGGTTGTCGTTAGGATCTGTTTTCATGAGCGCAGGTTATCGCTCGTGAGGAGGTACGACGCCCTGCCTACCTGTTACTTCCCGTGCGATACACACGGAACTCCAGGCTGTCATTGGGTTGTTTCTTACGTTTCAAAGGCGGGTCGCTTGCTGCTAACTCGATTACGCTCCGTAAAATTTGATAAAAAAAAATAACTTTAAAAAAAATGGATCCGGGCGCCAAAGGCAATAGTTTTATTAAACAGGGACTCGGTAACGACTCTCTTTTGTGCCTAAAAAAGCTATTTACGAAATGCAAACATGGCAAAGTAACTCGCGTTTGGCGCAGTTCTTTAGTTTTAGGCGCGAACGTGCCTCGGAAGAAGCACTTCCCGGAGCTTTGAAGTTAGCATTACGCCAAATAAGCAGATATCCGATTATGTTTATTGATTCCGGAGCAGAGTGCAGCGTTTTTTTTAAAGCAAAAAATAAATAAATAAATAAATAAATATATATATATAAAAGAAGAAGATTTTCTCTGGAACTGAAGCTGCTGAAATTGCCGTTTAGCTCGTGACGTATCTTAAGTGTAAACAATGGTCGTCGATCGCTCGCTTTTGGAGAAGAGTCGGTGACTTGCGGGGTTTTTTTTTGCAGCAAGCTATCGCGCCTCAAATGTGTAGAAATGACCTTTGCTTGTTGATACAAATTGTATCTATTTCTTGATTGTAAAAAAAAACTGAGTTGTACAGTATCGCATACACAACTATGAATATAAATATATTTAACGTTTTATATCTAAAGATAAAGCTTAGTTTTATTTAAAAGGATGAAGAGACGTTAACGCCATAATGTTAGTGACACTATGTGTCACTAGTGTAGCCCATACAGAAAGCTTCTTTCCTGCCGGGCAGACATCTATAGACAGGGATCTCTCTCTTTCTCTCTCTCTCTCTCATTCATGCATCCAATAACACATATAGCCAAAGTACAGTGTGCATTAGTCCTAATCAAAGAGGTGTGGCTTCCAAAGTCCATTCTAATAAATAGTGTTGTCTCTTATTAGAGCCAGGGAAGGCGGTTCTAGTAGAGAGGGGGCACGGCTCCGGTATATTAGTCCCGGTTGAGGAGGTGAGGCCTTTAAGTCAGTTCTGGTAAAAGAGGCGTGGCCTTTAGACTTTTAACTCACTTCTGTTAACAGAGGTGCGGCCGTTAGCCTTTAACGTTAGTTCTATTAAAAGAGGCGTGGCCTTTAAAGTCAGATCTGTTCAAAGAGGCGTGGCCTTTAATAAGTAAAGACATTTTCCACTCGTCTGTGCCCACTTTACAATGGTTGGTTAATTGGATGGTTAGGTGAATCTTAAAACTTTAACATCAAAATGTACGTTAAATCTGTATAACAGCACCTATCATAGAAATAATGTGATTTTGGATGGATGAAATCTCCGCCCTTTCGCTCTCAACTTTATTCATGACATATTGAAGTGGAGTAACACACACACACACACACAAAATATACATATATATTTATATATATATAAAATATATATAAATATTTCCTTTGTAAATATTGATTCGATTTGCACAGTATTAGTGCTTTTTGAAAGCATGCACACACTCACAAGAATAATGTACCAGCTGACCCAAGCAGGACGAGCACACACAGGCTGCTACACACACACACACACCCACACACACACACGTTGCCTTGCTAGCTCGGGTTACTACATGTAGTGAATATTAACTTTTGCGTACGTGGACTGATGCTGTACCCGACTTTCACTTTTTTTAAACATACATCTTTTCCCTTGAACCCTAAAACTGCACTGCACACTACCCTGTTGCATTGTGGGACATCCCTACAAAAGTGTGCCAGCTGTGCCCGACCCCTAACCTGCAACAGGATCAGCAAAGAGGAGGCAGAGTGAAAATCTGGGGGTTTTTTTTGCATGTGCTCTTGAATTTGTTCAATTACACATCCTTTGCACAAACAAACAAATTCCAAATGCATCATCTGCCAAGTCCCTAAAAGGTTCCTGTTGTTTGCTGTACGAGTTCCTGCAGCAATTATAAGAATTTTCACCTAGCTTGAGTTCCCAAAAGACCTCCTGGACAGCTCTAGGCTCCTATAAATCGTCCTGTAGAGAAAATAGCCTGATTGGTCCCTCTAGAGGTTCTATAAACATTTCCTGCACTAGAACCTCAAAAATGGACTTAAGTTCACAAAACGGTTCCTGAAGAGGTTTCTGTAAAGGAAAGGCCACAAAAACGTACCTGCTGTAGAAAGCTAATCTTATAGAGCACATTAACGAGCTTAAGCTACACGATGTGATGTAACACACACGCCTTACAGTGTGCCACGTGTGTGCTAGTGTGTATTGACATCTAAAAAATAAAGAAGATCAAAGGAACTCTGGAGAGTTGAAACGGATCCTTCTAAACTAAATTTCTGGAACACTTGGAGGAACCGTGAGATACACCAGCTCCCTCTCTCACACACACACACACACAGACAGAGACAGTCTCAGGTATTATCAGATGTATGATGACGTTCCTCTTTGATGTTTGTTATGATTAAATGATTGAGTTTTTTCCAACTTTGTGAATTCGTGCAGATTCCGAACCGTGTCCAATCTTTTATCGTTTGGTGTCGCGCCCTCGGTTTTTATTTTGGTTGGTGGTTTTACTTTTTCGCTTTTCTTCTTTTGGTGGGTTGGCTGAGTAAATCGGAACTTTTGGTGATGTAACGACGGTCGCTGGTTCGTTCGTGTCCCGTGTGGAACGAAACGCTTTTTAAAAAGAAGAGGTAAAAAATTAAATAAAAGGACTGAACTTTGTAACTCTTTGGGTCTGTAGACTCAAACAAAATGTAAGTCTCAATGACAAACGTGTTCGTTTTCTTCAATAAATCCAAACCCTGTTGGTTACATTCCATCCTCTGATCCTTCTTTCATCTCAGCGCTAAATTCAGACGCCATCCTGGTAACCTGCATTATCAGCCTTCATCCAAACTTGGACTCCTAAAAACTTACCCTAAACAAACCAAGAGGGTCACAAAAGGATGCCAAAAGTCTCTTTGTTCCCAAAATGGTTTATGACTGCCAATGAATGGCCTAGGTTCCTACATGGTTCCTGAAAAGAAGCCTCTCAGGATTTTGAAATGGTTCTACAAGTGAATAAATTCTCCCAAGATGGTTAAAAAATGAAAAAAAGGTTCCTTCTAATTGCAGTACCCCCAAATAGCTCCTAGAATGTTACAGGACTTTCTTTCAGGACTTTACTTGCTGTGGAAACACAATAAAAGCTTAAGTCCTGAAGAGGTTGCAGAAATGGACTATAGTATGGAAACTCCCGAAAAAGTTCCTACAAGCCTCACTAAAATGGTTCCTGCAGAAACAAACAAGACCCTAAAACGCTCTCTACGTTCTTCACGAGGGTCGTTCTGGTGGAAGCACCACAAAAACTGTTAAAAATAAAGATTTCGAAACGTTCCCCGATACCTAAAATGGTCCAGGGAACACACTCAACAATGTTTAGCATTCTAAAGCCTTAGGTCAAAGTGTCTGAAAATGCTACTTTCAGTGTAACATCGGAACCATTGTTAGATCACTAAAAGTCTCTTAGCTTTGATGGGAACACACAAGCTCCAAATAAACTAAAAATCCTAAAGCTTTACATCAATAAACAGTTTCTAGCGTCCTGGAACAGTTCAGATTTTGAAAATGTTGTTGAATCCACCATAAAAAGTTAATATAAACCCTTTCTTAAATGGTTCCTGCAGAAACAAATGAATGAAACACAAACTTAAAACAGTTTGAGTTTAATAAAAGGTTCCTGAAAAGGTTCCAGTAGAAGAAGAGAGTTTATTTACATGGTCTGGCTGTTGTTTAATAAACACGGAGTACAAGATAAAGAGGAACTACACACCTTGGAATGTGTGTCTCTCTCTGCGTGCTTGTGTGTGTGTGTGTTTTAGAAAAGTTGTAATCCGGCTTTGATCTTGTTGAGATCGTTGTGTGTCCACAGAGCGCCATCTGATCCAGATCTGTTCTGAAGTGGCACGCTGCGCGCGCACACACACACACACACACACACACACACACACACACACACACACACACAATTATCTTCTTTATATGAACTCACCTGTCCCAGGTTGTGTGATGTATGAGAACTTACCTTTGATGGGAGTGGCTGGCATGGTTGCTGTGGTGACCATGATGTGGCGTGGTGTGCTGGTCATAGACACTGATGGTGCTAAACGTCTGTAGCATCAGACACCCGGGATCATCCAGTTGCCCTGGGACCTTCCCAAGAGGGAACTGTTTCCAAACTACCTTATCTACACACACACACACACACACACACACACACACACACACACACACACACACACACACACACGCCCCAGTCAGAGCACATGCCTAACATTAGCCCGCTGCAAGTGACCGGTTTCGTACCAGTGCAGACGCTCCATGGCGATCCCCTTAATGCCGCCATCTGCTCCTGCGTGACTTCGGCTCTCTCGTTCGTGTCCTCCTGCGTGGGAGGAGCCTCCCGAATTTCAGCACCGTGTTCAGCTGAGTGGGCGTGTCCGTCCCGCTCAGCCCCACACGCCCGCTCCTGTAGGCTTTGCAGCGTGTAGATGGGATGGGAGGAGTCGGCGTCGCTGGGGGAACAGGCGCCGAGGTGATTCTGTGTGTAGATCGTGCAGAGGCGGAGCAGGTTGTGCTGTGAGTCTGGGGGGAGGGGCTTATCCATGTTGGTCAAAATCCTGGAACGAAACAGGACAGGTGTTAAACACACACCATCCCTTGAACTTACATTGAAGAATCAAGAGGCAATCTGAATCGACATGGTGCCGAGTCACGAGTCAATTCAGTCAAACGATTTAGTATGTTGCTGGTTTTGTAGCCTCATCATGACCAGAATCAATCAGCGTGATCAATAACAATCAATAATCTGGTCAAGTTTTCATTGGTCCAGGAACAATGTGACTCCCCACAGTGGAAAGAATCACACACTGACACAGCCAATCAGATGCCCTACTGATGATTATAGCCCCACCCAAACACCCATGATTAATTTGCTGATGTAGAATTGCTTCCGTCTGTGTGTGTGTGTGTGTGTGTGTGTGTCTGTGTGTGTGCATACTGTTGGAGCAGGAAAGGGGTAGCTGCACTTGGTGAGTTCACACATGCCAACAACAGCTCATGCCACCTGAAGGACATTCTTTTAACGAAGATCCGCTCCCTCGTCCTCCTCACACCTTTATCACCACCTGTAACACACACACAGGCGCACATAAAACAAACCACCACACACACACACACACACCATTAAACACCCATATACCCCCACAAATCTACGCACACACTCGCACGCGCACACACGCGCGCACACACACACACATATATACCAGATACACCGCCCTGAACAGGGACATTTTTAATGTACACGCACCCACACCCCTCGACACACCCTTCGACACAAACCCAAACCCACCCACTCAACCCATTAAACACCCATACCCCCACAAAACACACACCTCTGCTGTTGTTGCTGAGAATCTCGGCGATCCAGGCTGAAACATAATAAGCCCTGTGATTGGTCGGCTCGTTGGCCAGCTCGGCGAATAGCTTCTCCAGGAGCCGAGTGATAAACGAGCTCGAGTTCAGGAGCTTCAGAAGCAGCAACCAGAAACGGAGGAACACGGGAGGAAGGCACGGGGACACGGGGTCCAGCAAATCCTCTGAGGATCGACAGGAGAGAATGTGTGTGCGCGCATTACAGGGTTCTGTACTCAACACCAGATTCACCATGAAAGCGAGAGAGAGAGAGAGAGAGAGTGCGTGTGCGCATACCTGATGAGTCAATGTTTAGGGAGCACAGCTGTCCTGCCGTGGGGATCAGAAACCCCTCCTGCACCAATGTATCTACCAGCACATCTCTAACACACACACACACACACACACACACACACACACACACACACACACACACACACACACATATATATATATACATACA
>JAUZST010099413.1:0-18605 GCA_034779995.1 Parotocinclus haroldoi
ATAAAGAACCTGTTACAAGAGCGAACAAATAAGCCACCAAAGCCAAAAATATAAAAAAAATAACTAATAAAAAACATGGAGGGCTGGATATATGGCATGGAATGTAGCACGTAAAAGCAATGCAAGTACATGATAACAGCAAGTTATTACAATTCTTTTCTTACTTCCCAATAGGAGTACATGATTTCCCCACGTTTAAGCACCGACTACAGCAAGATCTATTCCAAAAACAATATAAGAATCTTTTCATCATTATTTTTTTCAAGTACAAAGTTAAAATGCCTTTGTTAATATATTTATATGAGAGAGTAAAATAATAGTGCTTTTCCAATACTACAAGGAACTTAAAAACAGTCATTGTTAAAACAAGTACATCTTCCAAATAATATATATTTCTCAATTAGATCAAATGTTTAGCACCTTTGGAAACGCCTACAAGCCCTCTTTCAGTAATTAAAAAGAAATGCAAATAAAGAGTCTGGTTTGTATGTAGAGCTGTGCAGTAAAGATGGAAATTTCCATCTATTGTTAAAACCACTTCGCAAATTCGTTCTTTTGCTTTCTCGATTTGGCGCGCGATGCATAAATAGGAAATAACCAAGAACAGCGGTTCTCCTACCCCACTACTCCATTACCTATGTTCAGTTTTACTGTTGCAGTTTTGTCAGTTACTTTCTTTGATTTGAGTCTGTTGATTCCATGATCCACTATATATTAGCAGATAATTATAATTGTACATCTCAAAACAAGCACAGCAACAGACATATTCTATGTACAAAATGTACAAAAATATGGGCATAGATATCACCGATTATAACAAATGAAATGAAGAAGCATTAAGGTACGTATACAGTGTAATGCCTTAAATAAAAATCTAATTTGTTTCTATATTATGACAGGCTGCCAATTACCAAATCTGTACTGAGTACAATAATTTAAATGCACACACGTTTGACTATTATCTAAACAGATTCACAAACTTCCAAAACCCACTGATAATAAACGGCTACTTTATAAACTGACTGACTTGGCCAGTTTTTGCACACACAGTTTTGATTCAGAGTCCTTTCAAACCTATGCATTTCACATATAGATATACAGATATATATATATATATATATATATATATATATATATATATACTGGCCATATACTTGAACATGACCCACACACCTGGAGAACAATGAAGGAGAAACCAGGCATGGCTTATGAGAACAATGAGAAGCACCAGTTAAACGTTAGCGAAGAAGTGGCCTGACGCCATATCTAGCAAACATTTTCCTATAAGGCTCATATACGCACTACACTGGGAGCAGACTACACTTGCCTAAAGTGGATTATGATGAATCATAGCTGTAGCAGATGAGGCCGTGGGAAGGGTGGCTTTTTCATTCACCATAACGGCAGGTGAATTTGCCCCTATCCTACTAACCCATTCTTTCACATCTATTGGCACAGCCCTACTGTACAGAAATTAAAAAAAAAAAAACAGATTACCTCATATAATGCTAAAAGTTTCACATCATAGAACATAATCAAAATCAATTCACAAGTCCAAAAGAATTTTTTCAAAAAAACATCAACGGAAAGAAAGGAAGTATACATATACAAAAGTGCTTAATATTGTTGGTAACACAGCACAAAATTTTGCTATAAAAAGGTAGAAGAACATTGTGAAGCCGCACCATTTTTAAGAGTTTTGCACCTGACTGAGGATAGCCTGCGAGAGGCACTGTAGAGGGGGGTTTAGCAGGCCAAGAGCAAACCCAACAACGCCCTACCCGTGACCGCCGCGCATGCTAAGAGTTGTACAGTAATGATTTTGGCCTGTGTGATGCTAGAAACGTAGCTCATCACAGCCCTCTGTCTTAAGGTGTGGAGAAGGAAAAAACACAGCCCATTTGTTAGACCAGCACGCTGTGTGTGTGTGTGTGTGTGTGTGTGTGTGTATATGTGTGTGTGTACTGATGAAGGAAACGGATCTCAGTGACTGCAAGGCTGAGAAGTTTGCAAAAAGCACCAGTAACGTATTGTATAAAAGACTGTAAAAACGAAACAAGATCTGGCAGACCTGGTTCGACGAGTACTTCTTTAAAATCCTTTTTTGGGTTTCCTTAAAACCTGCCAACTAAAGGCGACATGTCTGGTCTGGTTTGAAGTTATAGCACCACATAAGTTGCAATGTTTTACACCACCTTGAAGCACCATATTGTCATCTGTTACAGTAGTACCTTATATAACCATTTTGTATAGAATCTGTAAACAAAGAGGTATTTGTGACGTGGTGTTTTGGATTGGTTAAGACAGTGCTCCACTGCCACAGAAGAGAAAGACACCATTTGTGTGTGTGTGTGTGTGTGTGTTTGTGTGTGTGTTTTTCGCTCTCGCCAAGGCTCAGTTGCTCAGACGAAAGGAAAAGTGAGCGATCGAGCAGCCCATTCAACCTGTAAGCACACTGGCTAGCCCGATTACCGCAAAATCACCAACTCAGGCCTTCGTCACAATGTTACGACAGTGAAATGAATTGTTGACTACTTTCCCATCGTTTGCTCCCTCGGTTTTTGTCTTTCAGTGCCTAGGAGGCCCCATCTCAAGTATAGCTTGCACACATAAATCAGTTGAAATTCTGGATAACACTGCTAAAAGGTCAAATAAACCAACAAGGAACAATTAAATAGAATAAAAAAAGAGTAAAATATTCTTAAAAACAAAAGAAATATGAAATATCTATTCGTGTTGTAAATAATATACACTGAGTTGCCAGTTTACCAGATGCACCTACGTTATACGTACAGTCATTGGCCTTTTTAGCAGGTACACTGACCACATTATATAGCTGCACATTATATGTATACAGTAACATGCAGTCCATCAGTGGAAAAGGACCAACATGGGGTGAACTCTAACCTAATATTCAGGGGGTGGATCACTCGGATAATTAACAACTCAGTGTTGCTGCAGGGTTGAGAATAGACCAGTCTTGGGGTGGCTCAGTGGTCAAAGCTCTGCACTAGTGATTGGAAGGTTGTTCCTGGATCTGCCAAGATACTCCTGTGTCTTTTTACCAGGAAAGACAAGTGTAACCCCAGATGACACCCAGCTGATACAATAATTTCAGTGCTATCTTATCAGGACTGTCACCCAAAAATATGCTCCCTTTGCTGTCTTCCTATGGTCAGTATACAAGAACCTAATAGCAATAGCGCGTCATTGGGTACAAAGTGCACTAAGTGGAGTTTGTATGTGATAAAAAGGCCAACAAGTGTATGTACAAAGTAGCAGTACCTTGTAATTGGTAACTTGGTGTACAAGGCTCTTATAATTTCATATATCAGTTTGTGATTCTCTCCACCTGGCTGCCCTGCTATTCACACGCAGGCGAAGTATTCTTTGAGTGGTGCAAACAGGTGGCGGATGACTGGTACACTCCAAGAGCGGCCTAGAAGTCTCTGTCTTGCCAACCGACTCATGTTGGACACATCTGTGTAGTGGACAGGGAAGCCAAACACCCTAAAAGACAGAAAGTGAGATAGGACAACTGGAGTGATGATAGCATGGTCATACACAAAGGTTTCCCATTCTTACAGATTGCAGCTATGCATAAATAAATGCTGCATTTAAGTCATCAGAGTACAGCAACAAACTAGAGAACGGACTAAATACAGTCATGGGTGTGCTACTACTTAACACAGGCCAAGTAGAAGCTTATGAAAGTCCGTACTTAATCTGTGGTCCTTTTTCCATCTATCCGTGGACAGGGAGCTGATTGTGACATGCTTATGTTCAGGTTGCAGCAGTATTACTAGTATTTTAAATACTGTACCTGTGTAGCTGGCTATAGAATAGGGTGCTAATCAATATATCCAGCTAGCTAGAGGATAAATATAAAATGTAGAGATTATGTTGAGTATCTGTTTAGTCACTGTGAAACTCCTCAGGGAACCTGGATATTCTGTCATTACCAAAACCACCACTCAGTTAACATACTACAGTGTGCCTGGTCAAATTCTTTTTCAGCATTTAAGTGAATGTACTATTTGCACTACAAAATTGGAATTCTAATTTGCAGAATGTTTCCAGTTCACAAATGTATTCTTATGTAATCTTGCATGTACAGCATGTTTGAGATCTGCTGCTTAGTTTGGACGCAAAAATGTAATTTTCTTTTCCTATATGGAAGCGCAGGTGTACCCTCAGCACCCTCATACATATTCATACTCGTACAGGTACTGAACTAAGCAACCTATTTCTTGTTTAGCAATGGCCTACGCCATGTGACCCAGCCCCTATCCTGAGGAGCCCTGAGACTCAGCAGTCCCTGGCAATTTGGAAACAGCCAGGAAACACATTGGGAACCCACACAAAGCCAAACACAATTTGGAGACCAAAAACAACTTGGAAAACAACTAAAACCTCCCCTGGCTACAGGGCAGATATCAGCTAGTGGTACACTGCTGGTTGCCAGTTCTAAACCACCAAGTTCATACTCCTGTAATTAATCACTTGGGGGTATCAAATCCCCTATGATTCCCCAGTACCAAAAGAGCAGATGTATAACGTCCTATGGGCTTAAGTTCAGCTGAGTGGATTCCTGGCACTGAAAGTAGAGCTGGACAATTACAGTTCCTTGTCGTTCCCATTTTGCGTTTGAGGTTCAGAGTCCAATTGTCAGAGCTCATTATGGTTTGGGCGGGGTCTGTGTGATGAATAGCACAGCACAGGGGTGCTGCCACAATTTCACAATCAGGGTATACAACAGTTAACTTCAATTAGTGCAATGGGCCATACTAATGAAACAGGGACTGACATATCTTAGCATTAATTTCAATGTTACATTTTAAAATGTTTTCCAATTCACAAATCCTTTTATCCTGTTCATTCAGGTCATTTGTCCAAATGTGTTGCTGTTAACTATCTGGCTGTAGATGGTTTTAAATGAATTGAAAAGCAACATTAATTACATCCACTTGAGGAAGGTTGCAACAGACAAGTGTGGTTTTTGTGTCTTTCCTTCTTTTTGAGTGACTTATTGGGCTGGTTGAGATGTAGAATAATGTCCTCTAAACGGAAATACACCACAGTGCATTGTTTACTGCTAATAGAGCTGTGGGTGGGTTTAAGAATTATACAAAAAAGTGGGCAAGGTGCACGAGTGGTACAGAGGCCTAAAACACTAGCCCACCAATGCAGGAGCCCAGCTTCCAGTTCTGGTTAGGTTTTTAGGCCTGCTCAAGCATTACATGCAGATACGACTGGCTGTGCAAGGGGTAACCCTCCCCAAAAGGATAAGCCCTCATGACCCAAGACCAGAAAAAAAGCAGTACAAAAACTTGAAATGAAAAAAAAAATAACCCAAAAGTTTAGAAACTAATGCTCAGAATAATATCGCTGAATAAACTTTTTTAAACATTAGGTTTTGCTTCTTAAAACAGTGAGATTATGATTTCAGTTTTGCAGTTTGCAGTATCAATTGTATTAATCAATCATGCACCATTCAATGTAGTACCGCCTCAGTGTTTTAAAATCTTACTCCCTGACCAGCTTTAATTAAATTTTCTTCATCAGATGAGAATAACTAGGTATAAAAGGTTTATAATCTGGATCATTGTTGTCTTCCACATCTGGTTCATGCATTGTGGCATCCTCATCTTCCTCATTTAGACTCAATGTCTCTGGTGGCTTTTGTACTAACAAACAGTCATCATGTAGCACTAGTCTCATGCATGAAGGCAGACTGGGGTATTCAACAGATTTTTTATTTTTAGTAGAAAACCCAGATACACTGCAGTCATACTGCATCTCTGATCCACAGACAACAGAACGCATCACAGATGTTGTGGCGCGTACAAGAACTCTGAGCTGTACTAAATCTTCCTGAAGACAGTAAATCCTATTGCTATGCTCAGCTCCTATATGTATATACCAAGAAAATTCGTCGGCAAGCATTCAAACATCATCTGTAAATATGATCAGCTTTTACAGCCTTTCTGCCATCATCTAACCTATCTAAGCATGCCCAGATTTGCATTTGCACACTATCTACACAGAGATAGGTAATACCACTTACGTAATATTCTAATAGCCTTAAAAATATCACAGAAAATAGGTTATATCTACAAAAGGTACATAATCTATGGCCCAAAAATCTTTAAAATACACCCAAAAGTGTTCGGGAAATTTTTTTAATATGACGCCTGTAATATAAATGCCATCTTCCATTTTTTTAAATATTATGAAATATATACTTTCATTCATTTATTCCTTCACTCAAATTCATCTGTACATGCGGCATATGCCACTAGGCACGAATTAAACCTAGACAAGTTGCCAACCAGGGCACACATGCTCCCACTTTTAAACAAGCAATCTGACCTAACACATGGCTTTGGTATGTGAGAAAACCAACACAGGCACAGAGGGAAAAAACAAGCTCCACACAGGAGGCAGGTGTGTAGGGAAACAAACCTGGGTCTCAAATGCTGTGGTGCAATGTGGTGTAATTCTAAATGACATACATTACTACAGACGATTTCAGCCATATCGCCACCCTAATAGCCTCTGTGCTAAACTCAAACCTAAACACTTCTGCTCTCACATTGCAAGTACAAGTGAAGTAAGTGATACCTTTCCATCTCAGTGCACCACAGTATGTCCTCCTTTTCGTTCATGTATACTGGGAAGTGCTGATCTTTGCCTTGCTTTATGGAATTCGACCGAGTGGTGATGGTTCTCACTTTATCAAACTGGAAAGCAAATGTTCATTATTTTGTACAGTTCAGATAAGAAGAATTAGCCTGGCCTTTTTTGCTTTAGATGAAATGTATATTCAGTATATGTCAGTGAAAGACTCACCTTAGCAGTTCTTCCATGCTCCAGACAGTCTTGTAGGTCCAGTTTGTCTGTACTCATAGCAGCCAACGGTCTATAGTTAGAAAACAGAAAAACAGAAAAAAAAGGGATTGAAAGAGAAAAAAAATAGAGAGAAGAAGTCGAAGATATAAATCTGCTTTATTTTTGGTAGAAATGATGGAGAATGGTCAGATTACATGTGGAACGAAGTGAGGGAATGGCTTGAGATGAACACCACTGCCTCCCTCACCATTCCTAAACCAACCTGTTCATGCCAGGAAGGTTACCCCAGAAGTAACGGGCACGATGGGCAGCAGACACTTCCTTGGCATCTATCATCACTGGGTTGCACTGTTAAAAGGAACAGACAGCAATACTGGGCTTGTGATAAGGAAAAATAAGTTGATTACAATAAGTTTTTTTATGTTTGAACGAGTCACTGTTTATCTGATTCACATGCTGTATAATTGTACTGTCCAATCTAGCTACCTTATAATACCTTATTAAGTAGCTACCTATCTAGCTACCTTACTAATAATTATTAAGTGTTCAGGGGGATAATAATGTGTCAATTTTTGGATCAACTTGCCTGTCGAATGAATCAATGTAAATACACTGCTCACTAAAATGGGTGTATATTTCAAAATGAATACGAAGCAATTTAAAAAGAAGCATTTGATTTTACAACCCCAATTCCAATGAAGTTGGGACGTTGTGTAAAACATAAATTAAAGCAGAATACGATTATTTGCTTTCTTGAATTCCTTTTCAACTTATAATCAATTGAATAAACTACTAAAGCAAGATATTTAATGTTCAAATGGATAATCTTGATAATTATTATTTTTTGGTAATGTTAACTCATTTTGAATTTAGGTGTTTACCACTGTGTTACATCACCTTTCCTTTTAAGAACACTCAACAAGCGTTTGATAACTGAGGACAATAATTGTTAAAGCTTTGTGTTCTTTTCCATTCTTGCTTGATGTACAACTTTAGTCCTTACTAAACCTAACTTTAGATCTCAGTTGTCGTTTTTTGCGCTTCACAATGAGCCATGCATTTTCTGTGGTCAGGTCTGGTCAGTCTAGTACCCACACTCTTTTACCACAAAGCCACGCTGTTGTAACATGTGCAGAATGTGGCTTGTCATTGTCTTGCTGAAATAAGCAGGGACGTCCCTTTGAATGCTCCAAAACCTGTATGTCACAAGCATTCAATGTTGGTTCTCAGGCCTTACCGCTTACTTGCAGAGATTTCTCTAGATTCTCTGAATCTTTTGATGATATTATGGACTGTTAATGATGAAATACCTAAATTCCTTGCAATTGCACAATGAGAAACGTTGTTCTTAAACTGTTGGACTATTTGTTCATGCTGTTGTTCACAAAGTGGTGAACCTCACCCCACCCTTGCTTGTGAACGACTGAGATGTTTAGGAATGCGCCATTTATACACAACCATCACAATCACCTGTTTCCGGTTCACCTGTGGAATGTTCCAAACAGGTATCATTCCTTAACTTATCCAGTCTTTTGTTGCCCCTGTCCCAACTTTTTTGGAGTGTTTCAGGCTTCAAATTCAAAATGAGTGAATATTTGCAAAAAAAACCAATACAGTTTATCTGTTTGAAAATTAAATAGATTGTCTTTGTTAAGTATTCAAATAAATATGAATTCAAATTAATCATCACGTTGTGGTTTTATTTATGTTTTGCACGACGTCCCAACGTCAGTGGAATTGGGGTTGTATTTCGTTAAACAAAGTAAAAAAGAAAAGCATAAGAAAAATAAATAATGAAAAAAGTTGTTTGATTATGCAAATGAGATGCAAACTCAGTTATTATGATTGAGTAGCAAGTGATATAATCATGGGGGGTGAACAGAAGCATGTCAAACTGGACGAGGGTACCACACATGGACTGTTCAGTAGGGCGTATGGTCACCCAAGACCACCAAAACACACTGACAGTGATGGGGATCAGAACTTTGTATTCATTTTGAAATATCCTCTAGAGATAATGAGCAGTGCACATATTTTGAATCTTTAATTAACATGAAATCCATATGATGACAACAAGGGGGCAGCAAAACACCATTAGTGTAATACACGCGTTTCCTTATTGCATTGGTCTGGATTAGTTGAATGGCAAATGGCAGCTATTCATTATCACGGACGTGGTCATCGTTTATATCGTTTATGCATGGATAGACATACCTCTAAAAAGCGAGAGATGTCCCTCTTGTCACTGACACCCATAGCCACTACGTTCTCAAACAGCCAGAAGAAGGGCCTTTCATCTCCCTCTTTAGGACGGGCTTCATGTAAAAGCCGATAAAATTCAAAAAACAGCCGGCCAGTTCCCTCTGAATGGGCATGTGTGTATGTACAGAGAAGAATTTATAAGAGGAAAATGAGAGATGGATATAGATTATACAGAAAGAATGACCACAGTCACATTTATTTCCACCTTATGAACCAAATACAAACATGAATCTTATAATTAAACAGTGGTTAAATTTCATAACTTTGCATGCAATAAGATTTTACCATAGAGACCTTTCCGTGCTGGATTAACTATGGACAGGTCATTACATGGGCTTCCTCCGATGACAAGATCAAAAGGTCCCCACTCTTGTATCTGTGTTGAAAAGGAAGTAGATACAGATATGACTGAAGATATAAGGGTTAGAATGTATTAAGGATTAACGTGGTGAATCATGTACACATGATGAACGAGTGTAACTCACATGTTTGTGTGTGACATTCCTCACATCGCCAACATACGTGATGCCTCCCTGGTGCCGTACAATACCCACGGTGATAGAGTCCTCACATATCTCAGAGGCCACATAGTATTCTACCTGAATGCCTAGGTCCTTTAAAACCAGCATCCCTATACCACACACAACGCATTGAGATCACTGCATAGAAATACATGAAATGTTCTCACAAACAGTATAAGAATACAGTACAGGCACACACACACACACACACACATAATAAGACCAACCCATTACAGTCATCATTAGACTATAGCAATACACGTCTGTTGTTCTGGTTGTTTGTTTTGTAATACAGTTTCTGAATATTTACCTTTATTCCTGTTACTTGAATATAGTATGGTAACTATAAAGTATTATATCAAATGATGACTTTCTAAATACAGAAGGTTATATGAAAATGGGTACACGTCCTTTTTTCTACATTCTTTGGCCATGTTGTTTTTTTTGCCTTTTGTTATCATTGTTTCTCTACATACTTATGCTAGTCTCATTTGTTCTCTAATGGTTAAGCAGGACCCGCACAGATCACGTCACATTTGGTTGGTGGCTCCTTCTTATTCCCCAGTGACACTGGTGTGGTTGGTAGTGTGTTGTGCTGGTACGATTGGATCAGACACAACACTGCTTGTGGACGTTTTAAACATCTTAGTGTCGCTGCTGGACAAAACATAGTCCACCTACCAAATATGTCCATCCACCAGCATCCTGTAGGCAGGATTAGAGGATGAATAACACAAACTCTGCAATGGCAGATGAGCTACTGTTTTTAACTTTAGACTACAAGGTGCAGCGATAAAAGCACACAGTAAGTGTAAACAGGATAAAAATCTCAAGAGCAGCTCAAACTAACATGCCAGCACCATATTAGTGTCACAGTAGTGCTGAGATTGATCCAGCACACAAATAGTACCTTTTCTAAGCTGGTCCTGTGACCCTGACCATTAAAAAACAGGGGAAAAGGGACTGACAAACTATGTAGAGAAACAGATGGACTACAGTCTGTAATTGTAGAACTACAAAGTGTAACTATATGGTTAGTGGAACTGATAAAATGGACAATGTGTGTAGAAATATGGAGTACCTAATAAAATAACTGGTGAGCGTATATATGTATATATATATATGGAGTGGAGAAAATAATTATTTGATTCCTTGCTGATTTTGTGAGTTTGCCCACTTACAAGGATAGGAAAAGTCTATAATTTTAAGGTTAGGTCTATTTTAAGAGTAAGAGATAAAATATCTATTTATTTGAGAAATAAGTATTAATCCCCTACTAAACAAGACTTCTGGCTTCTACAGACCAGTTAGACGCTCCTAATCAACTCGTTACCTGCATTAAAGACAGCTGTCTTAAATTGTCACCTGTATAAATCACATCTGTCCACTAAATTATTCAGTCAGACTTTAACCTCTCCAACATGGGCAAGACCAAAGAGCTTTCGATGAATGTCAGGGACAAGATCATAGACCTGCACAAGGCTGGAATGGGCTACAAAACCAGAATTAAGTCGCTGGGTGAGAAGGACACTACTGTTGGTGCCATTGTAAGAAAATGGTATAAAAAACACAATGACTGTCAATCGACCTCGAGGTGAGAAATCAGCCTAAAACTACACAGGGGAACTTGTTAATGATCTTCTGGCAGCTGGGACTACAGTCACCAAGAAAACCACTGGTAACACATTACACCGTAATGGATTAAAATCCTGCAGTGCCTGCAAGGTCCCTGCTTAAGAAGGCCCATGTGCAGGTCTGTCTGATTGGGAGAAGGTGCTGTGGTCAGATGGGACAAAACATGACCCAACAAACACAGTCCCCACTGTCAAGCATGGGGATGGAAACATTATGTTTTGGGGGTGTTTCTCAGCTAAGGGCACAGGACTACTTTACCGCATGGATGGAGCCATGTACCATAAAATCCTGATTGATAACCTCCTTCCCTCCACCAGGACATTAAAAATGGGTTGTGGCTGGGTCTTCCAGCAAGGCAATGACTAAAACATAGAGCCAATGCAACAAAGAAGTGGCTTAAAAAGAAGCACATTAAGGTCATGGAGCGGCCTAGCCAGTCTCCAGACCTTAATCCCAGAATTCCTCCTGACATGACAGCAAGGCTCATCATCAACTCCAAAAAAAATCTGACAGCTGTGCTTGCCAACAAGGGTGTTGCCACCAAGTATTAAGTCTTGATTGCTAGAGAAATCAAATACTTATTTCCCTCTGGAAGATGCAAATGAATTTATATATAAAATATAAAATAAATATTTTATACAATGTACCTTACTGTTTCAAAGGGATCAAATAATTATTTCCTCCACTGTATATATATATATATATATATATATGAGAGTATGTAGTGAGAGTATAAAAACAGTAAGTAAAAACAATCTCATTTAACCTGTGGCAATGCCATCAAAGAGTGACAAAACGCGAATAGGCTTTCTCTTTTCTGCCACAACAGGAGGGTAAATCTTTGGAGGTTCCTGGGAAGGGGAGAGAGAATTGGTTAGATATAATACAACTGTTCTGCACACAATTTTTGGGTTAAAAGCCAGGCGTGAACCTGTAAAAAGCAGAGATACTTGCAATACTTAGGTTCCACGTGATTTAATGTTGAAGCATGGTTCATTTGCTCACAATATTTGTTAAAAATAAATGATAAAGATACACGTGTGACTGTTGTAAATAAAGCATTCCATAACATGCTGTTACTGGAAAACAACTTCTGAATGGTCATCTGCAATCACACAGCTTCATATAACAGCATGCCCCATTATGCTTTATTAGCCAGTTTGATCATCTTATTTGGTGATAAGCTAGTCAAGTGCTTTTGTTAACAATAATACTGAAAAGGTAAGAAGGTTGCTCTACAAGGTACCAAAGACTAATTCAGGACAATGACTTTCATGTTTCACATTGTGCCTAGGTCATGGAACAGCCTTCAGAACAAATTACAAATTACATAATCTTAATGATTATGTCTTCTTGACTGAGTTTAAAGCTTTGGTTCAAATATACTCCCAATTTTGTATTTTCTATTATGCATTCGTTGCTCTTTGTATGTTTTGTTTTGTTGACTTGTATAACTGGAAATTGTGTACAATTTTGGCTAGGTCTCCTTTGGAAAAAACAAATTTATCTCAAGGGACTTTACGGATAAATAAAGGTTACGTTAATAAAAAAATATATATAGTATATAATCCACCCAAAATCCTCTTAGACTGTCCAAATTATGCCACTTCGACCCAGATGCACCATGAAATTGTTCACACAGAAATCCTCATCAATAAACCTCTAGCCTTTACATGGTAATGTTATTAATGGAGGCTTGTAGTTGCTGAAATGACAGACTGTTTAGATTTACTTTGCTCCAAGAGCTGACAATTATTTGGCCTTTTCTCAAGCTTGCTGGCTGTTTTCCAAGTAACTTCCATTTCTTTAATGCAGTCAAACACTGAAAGCTAACAATTTATATGGTAGTTTTCAGGAAGCCCCTTGCTTTGGAGATGTTAGTACTCTGATTTGCTGAATTTTCTTAAAATGATGTTATACTATAGAAAGCTGACCTATTATGCCCAATAACAGAATACATTTGCGCAAAAAAAACACATGCTATTTGGGTGTATGGCGCTTACAAAGTCTTGATCATGGTTGTTGGCAAAGAACAGCTGCAGGCGGCTGGGCCAGTCAGCCCGGCGTTCGAGCAGCCCATACTGAGGCTTCTGACCACACATGTAGCAGTTCCATGGGTCCTCCTTAATAGCAGCCTGTGCAGCACCCGGGCCCACCAGCAGATCCACACACTCTACACAGAAACACCTGCAAATGGCAGAGTCTATTAAGTGAGCGTACACTGACAGAGGTTTCCAAACTGTGCTATCAGTTCATATACATTTCTTGAACTTTATGTTAAAAAAGCGACAGTTAGATAGAAATATGGAATAATTACTTTACGGCTATGACATCAGCCCTTTTATCAGCTGGAACACAATGGATTTCTTAATGGGTCAAATGAATGTCTTTTGCATTGTTTGTTTTTCCACCTCTATCAAGGGAGCAGTCTCAAGTGCCTCTGTGCAATTCGCTTTTTTTCACAGGTAAGTGGACTTGTATGATGAGAACGAATCTGCCCAGTGGAACAGACTACACTCATTTTGTCCAACCGCCATTTTTGCACACCCCTCTAACACCTGACAGGAGGAACATGATTCCTCATTTTAACCTTCCCACGTTCATATCACCCATTTTTTCTAATGCCCAGCCAATCCAGATAAACCGATAGGAGGCTAGAACAGTGGTGGTCTAGCTAATTATGGTTGCGTAACATGAACAGGACAGTCTGTATTCCTTGATATTCACCTGCAACAGTTATTGTTTCCGCACATGAGGACCTCCCTCCCTCCACAGCATATAGTGCAGTAAGACTGGTAACCGTCGTCATCATACTGGTATGCACACTCTAGGAAGCAGTTCTGTAACACAGTGTTGTTGTGATTTACTGACACTTTAGCTGATTATATATTCATAGTGTGTGTGTGTAATAAAAGTTTAGAAATAAATGTGGCAATGTAATAACCAAGTCATATATCATAGTCATTATACAAACGGAAACAACCCATAACAATAATGCAAAAAATGTGATTTGTGCCTTTGGCATTCGGTGCCCAAAATATTTACAGTACCTGAAGACAGATGCAGGGCACAGTTAGGCCATGTTTACGGTGCACAAGTCAGAACAGTAAAGTGCAAGAAAAGCCGTCTCAAGTATGCACTATTTAACAACCACATTACGTTCTGTCAAACATGTTGACCTAAATGGTAATTGATCAAACATTATCATAGTCACATAGCCTTTCTATACTACTGTAATGTAAATGTAACAGGGTAACTTAAGCAGTGAAGCCATGCGTTCTCTAAACAGTGTCTTTTTTCTATTTCTTCCCAGACAACTACAGATAGTGATGGCAAAACGAGGCTTCATGAACCAAGGTTCGAAGGTTCACAGAAAGGCTCATTACCCGAAGCCTCGTTAACTCGTTCTCACTAGTGATACCTGCTGTGCAAAAGGATATATGACAGACTCAATTAATCCTGAGTCAGAGAATCCTGGAATGTCTGTGTTTAAAATCAAATATTTTTGGTATGTCTCAATGAATATAAAAGTGTGCTTTTACACGGAAATATTATTGCTCGAGTGATGTGATGTTGAACACGTTAAATAAATACTTAAAATAAATGCTTGTGGAACTGGGAGTACAAGAATGCTTATGGAACTGAAAGACAGGAAACTGCAACAGATGGAACAGATATGAATGATTGATTTTTAGTAAAAAAAGAAGCTTTGTAACAGTGTTGGGGTTGAGTCGATTCCTTTTCTTAGACACAATTTCCCCAGCCTATAGTCTATAATAATAATAATAATAATACAAATAATAATAATAATAATAATAATAATAATAATAATAATACATAATAGCTACTCTAATCTATTTTATAACAGAACTTTAACCACTAACTATAACTAATTAACCAATGCACACCTCTCACAACACCAAACGCCAACTCAAAACCCACAAAGGGCCGCGAGGTTCGGACCCCCTTTATGTGGTTGTGACACTCAAAATGAAACAATGACGTGGCCCACTGAATCCAAGGCCTCGTTTGTCATCAGTCACGTGATTTTAACGGTTATGACACGCACCTCGAACCGGGGCTTCATCTGGCACGCCCCTTTTTGCTTGACACAGGCTCCGAGGCATCGCTTCAAATGTTACATCGCTAGCTACAGACAACCATCTCAGAGAACTACATTACACAGGTAATGGTGCCCTCTAGGGGGAAAGCTCCTTAGTTCCAATAGGTACAGTTTCACTTCCACCATGAATCCCATTAACAGATTGTTACAAATACAAATTTCGGTTTCCAATTATAATTTATTGTAATTGTTAAGAACTCAAGAGACAACGGTCATTAAACTGCCTGTAGTCTATTTACAGTTTCAGTCAAAGATAACAGCAACTAAACAGTTAATGATGCTTGGTTGGCACAAAGGCAATTCACAAGCCCAACACCACGAAGTTTCAGGTTCGGATTATCGGCCCAAGATAAGCCGAGAAGGACAAATACAAATAAATGATATAAAAATAGGTTTTATCACACGAGCAGCTGTATGTTATAGTCAGTGTAATAAAACTATCCATAAAGCTCTCATAAAATCATATTGTGACAAATTTAATTATTGATAGATTTTATATCATCATATTGTCCAGCCTGGGTAAACTGAGTTATCATCAGTTAACATTCTAAAGTTGACATAAACTTGGAGTATTTCTGAAGCATTGGATTAATCCACCAGGGCCAGAAAGAACAATCAGCCTCTACCTTACAGCTTTGGCACATTCCTCCAAGGAAGAGTGGGTGCTCGAGGGTAACATTCAGTGTTCCACAGGAAATGCAAATGTCTGTAAAAAAAGTGAAGGTAAGATTAAGGCAGCCTAAGTGAACTGAATGTCTTTCAAGTGCATGGCAGAATCATTGCAAGTCGGAAGATACCATGGTTTACCTTCGATGTTCCTGCACTTTTGTCGCACTTCATAAACGAGCCTCTCTGAAAGCAGAAACTGGTAATTAGTTTGGGGGACTGCGCCCCTGCACTTTATCTGGAGTTTAGCTTTTAATGTTTACCTTGGAGGGTTTAGTGGTTAGAGCTGATAATCCTGATTAGAGGTGTGTGCTTGTGTGAGTGTGTATGTGAACCCGTTCAACTCCTCAGCTCTGCTTTAACTCAGAGAACTGACTCACCTCGAGTTCTCTCATCGACAATGTCTTTGCCTTTGGGCTTCTCCGTGCCTGTGCTCTTGCGGGGTCTTTTAGCAGGTGGGGGCGTATAGGCTGCCGCTTCAGGTTCCACCCACATTTCAGGGTACACTTCCTTATATGGGTTGCGCTCCTCTGAGAAAAACCCATTCAGCAAATCAGAGCCAAGCCACATTATGAACTAGAATACAACTGTGTGATTGGTGAGTAATGCCCTTTAAAATAGAGTGCTTAGTTCCAGGAAAGCCAGTGTGTACCTAGGCTTTCCGTATAATCCTTTACTTTTAAAAGTAGGCAAAAAAAATCAGCATGATCAGCCATGAGGATCCAGCTGTCACAGAACACTACACACATGCCAACCATTACTATAACCACAAATAAGCCTTAATATGCATCTCTCACTTGTACTTTCATTGTACATTCATTAATTTCATTTAATTTAAAATGACTAATTGTATGAGCAGTATATTTAAAGCCTGTTTAATAAACATACTTGGCAGGCTCAGAAACCATCATGCAACAAATTTTCTGTATGTGTTGTCATTGTAGATGTATTTGACTCAACACATGGCTTCACACTCCATTTTAGAAGGAGAACATGGAAGTAGCATTTACCTTCTGGAGGCTCCAGGCCCTTGGGACCAGTGGGCTGGAATCCTGTCATGGCCCATTCGATCATTTGCTTGTTCTGAATGTCTACAGATTTACACGTGTCAGGATCGTCACTTTCAGGGCAGGTGAGGAACATTTTTCCCGCTCTATTGCTGGCTACCTGTGGAGCCGTAAAATATTGTCAGGTGAGTACACGCATTAGTGGATTTTCGTTTATCAACAAGTACACACTCAATTCAAGGGGTGTAACGATACATTCACAGCATTCAGTTATGATTTGAGTTTCTTTCACTTACTCCTCTTTTTTTTCTGAACTGTAAACAATGTCAAAAATGCACATTGTACTGTATATCTTATTGCATACAACTAAGTGCTAAGTTTCCAAATACAGAATATAAGACATGCGTATGGGAGGATGATGATGATGATTGAGCCCTCTGGTGTACAAAAAATCCAATTGCATCAGATGGCATAACAAACAGACATTTTTGTATAGTGGTACAATGCATCGTTACACCCCTACTCAACACACTCTCATTTTAAAGTCTGTTTTTAAGTGTTCAAATCCATACCTGCAACACCTCATAAATGGCTTTCTTGTACATTGGCTGCTTATTATAAGTTGGCTGGTGAAACGCATTGCAGAAGGAACTCAAAGGCAACAATTTCTCGACACATACCTGCAGGGGAAAAGACATGCAGCACAGTTGGCCATCATAATGCATACACTAGAGCCAATTAATATTGAAGCTGGATAATGACTCAAAAAACAATTAGAATCTTTGCCGCTACCGATGGTAATGGATGGTCCCTGACAGTCACCTGATCTAAATCCCACCTAGAATTTAAGTGGGGATTTAAAGAGTTTCATCAACACCGCAAGAAGCTTATGAGATTATGTTGGGATATCATTCCAGCTCTAGGGTACACTCTGTTTACAGCAAAAGGTGAAAAAAGGCTACCCCAAGGTAGGATTTAAGATAGCCTCCATTCTGTTTCGATGACAACTGTGTTATGAATGTGTCGTGAATTATGTGGAGACTGAATTATGTGAATTACGTAAAGACAGGATGCAAATCATTTAAAAGCAATGGTAATCACACGTGACAGAATTTGATATCTAGGTAATTATTCAGAAAGATTTCCTAGTGAGGGTTTAGAATAAAAGGATTTCTAAATTCTTATGGTTATTTGAAACACCTACCACAGAGAATTTGCTATCCCCGAACCACATGACCCATCTGGTGCCCTCGGCTGCTCGACTTCGTCCAGTCATCCACCAGGAAACAATACGTCCAGGCCACCAAGAGAAACCGCGGAGTTTACCCCATACCAGCTCACCAATTCCAAAGCCTCTGCCGTCCTACATACAGTACATACAGATGTCACCATGCATATGGAATCTCACAATCCCATCCTGAACTGTGTTAAATATCACTATGCCAAAGAGGTATATATATATATTATATATATATATATGTGTGTGTGTGTGTGTGTGTGTGTGTGTGTGTGTGTGTGTGTGTGTGTGTGTGTGTGTGT
>JAUZST010099424.1:0-18603 GCA_034779995.1 Parotocinclus haroldoi
ATAAGATAAAACACTAAATGATGATGTGATCCATTAACGGCTGAGTCTCTTAGGAATAAAGATGATCAGAGGAACTCCCTCCAGTTTATCACCAAATGAGATTTGAAGGAATTTAGATATTTCTCTACAGAGCATAATATCATTAAATGATTGAGAATCTGGTGGAATTTCAGTCCTAAAAAGCCTAAACTGAAGAGGGGTGATCTCGCTCTCCTCCCTCAGAATGGTCATTCACCAGTATCTGATAGAAGCACATGGGTAAGGGATTACTTTATCAAACCTTTATCAAGCTCTACAATACAGTTACATTTACAAATACCACTTACAACTTTACTGTACAAAAACATGTTAAACAGGTCCAGAAGCTCTGCCCACTTCTCAGAGACATCTAGGATGAACTGTCACCATGGAAACGGGGGTTTTGTGCTCAGACCAATCAAGATACAATACAGATCTTTTTTGGGACCAACGATGAATGTAATGGGGTCGGGTCCAGTCATTTACCCTTCTGTGATGCAGCATTAATGCAGAAAAAAACTGTTCCACATCTTAAGACGTGTTTAAAAAAATAAAAATAACCTAAAACATTAAATCACTCTGTATCTTTTATATCAAAACATCTTAAGTGTGGTGAAAAAGAACAGGAAGATTATAATTAAAAAACACTTCAGTCGTTGCTTCTTTTTCTGCGTTAGTTTTGTGAGATGTAAACGAAGTTCTGGAAGTAATTCTCGGATCGATTTTTGGAGCCGTGTTGCTGTGCCTTCTTTGCCCTACTGAGCGTGTGTCGAAACACAGCGCTGATATCACTCAGCTCCGAGTGACAAGACAAACAAACACTCTTTTTTGTGCAGTGTGATGCTAACCAGGCGCTAGCAAAGGAACAAACCAGCGTATTGTAATGAAAACAGCTGGGTGCAGTTGCGGTAGAGCGTGTTAGCCTGTGTACCTCATCCCTCAGGGATGAGAGAAGGCTTGGAAGCAGACTGATGACAGTAGTAGTGATTACTAGGAAAATCTGAGTAAACAGGGTCGTTCATGTTTGTCTTCATATTTACGGGCACAGCTTGGTGTGACCTCTGACCTTACCCTGGAGTCCGAGGCGAAGCAGCAGCGATGATGGGATGGAAGTTGCTTGTTAGGAGTCGAGCACTTTGTTTTGTTTCTCCCAGTGAAAAGTTGTTCCAGTTATCGATATGTATTTGTTATTTTTAAACCTGATCTTAAGCCTCAGGATTTTAAAAACGCTGCTTTATTATAAAATAAGTTTTATTATGAATGATTTTGAATAACTGTGGGTTAATGTAAGTGTTAATGATCCAGTATAGATTACATTAAACTCATCAGTTCATGATTTATTTAAGCTATGATGGATTTATCTGAACATTTCTTCATCATAAATACAAAGACAAATAAAAACTCCATTAATGTATATAATAACTTATAAAGGGGGAATTTACTGAGGATCTGGAACCCATTCATTCAGTTTATATTATTAACAAACATTTATAATAGTTGTAAATTATAAAATTAATAATAATAATAATAATAATAATAATAATAATAATAATAATAATGATAATAACAGTAATAATAATAGTTCTAATAATGATAAAAATATAACAATGATGATAATAATACAAGTAATAATAATAATAATAAGGATAACAGTAAAAATAGTAATAATAATAGTGATAGTAATAATTATAATACTAACAATAACAATAATGCTAACTACAATAATGTTAATAATAATAAATAATCATAGTATAATAATAATAATAGCAATCATAATATTTTTATTATTAATAATAATTATAATAATAGTGATAGTAATAATAATAATAACAATAGTAACAGTATTAATATGAATGCTATTATTATTATTATTATTATTAATAATAATAATAATAATAATAGTAATATTCAGAATTATATAAGCAATAATAATAATAATACTAACAATAGTAACAGCAAATTAAATTAATATTATTATTAATAATAGTAATAATAATAATAATATATAATTTTTTTCATATAAGTAATAATAATAATATAAATAATAATTAGAAGAAGAATTATATAATAGTAATAATAAGTTATATTACCACTGATAACAGTAATAATAATATTTTAACATTAATATACAATTCATAGAATAATAGAATACGATAATAGAATGATTAAATGCTAATTTTTTGTAAAAAAAACCTTTGTAAATTGAGAGACCAGAATGTTTGGACCCCTGCTATAAAATGTTCTTCTCTAACATGTTTTTTATGGACCAGATTATTTTACTTGACCATCAGGGATGAAGTGACAGTCTGACACAGTTCACAAATCAGAAACGACACCCCCCTAACACCACTCCCCCCATGACACGCTGGCAGGAAACCCTCATTACTGTGAACACTAGGTGACCTCTGACCCATGCCATTGTATCACAGCTGTCTCTGATTGTGTTTGTAGCATGTTAGCTTCGCTTGTAAATGCTGTTCATTCGGCTCGGCTTAACCGCACTCCTGTAAAATCTGCAGAGTCGTAATTAATCAGCGCCGCAGGCTGGACGGCAAACAGGAAACAACATAATCTTACTGCAATATCCTGTTGTGTTTCGGCCGTAATTCCGCTGTTGTTTTAGTTTATTGCATTTTTTCCCGTCTGCATTAATATTAAAAATATATCCTGTGTCTGTGTCCTGCGGCTCCGAGACACGACCGCAGTGTTTTCGGTCTGCGCTGGCCTTAGAGAAAGTCGGGTCATGTGGAAATCTGTGTAAATATGGGTGAAAGTGGCAGGGTTTTTTGATAACTCTGAGCGTGCTCAGGCTGAACTCTGCTCACGTCCTGATATTTAGGCCCTTGGTTTGTATGTTTCGGGGGAAGTTTCAGACCACAAATCCATCAGGTGGACAATATGGTCAAAAGCATTGGGACACTTCCACATTAGACCAACATTGGAGTCCACTGGCATTAAAATGAGAGCTTTTATAGGAGCTTCCGCTATTTTGGGAAGGCGTTCTAGAAGATTTTGGACCGTGTCTTTCAGAAGGGCATTTGTGAGTTCAAAAACTGATGTTGGGGGAGAGGGCCTGGCTCACAGTCTCTACTAATTTATCCCAAAACTGTTCGATGGGGTTAAAGTCACAATCACCCACCACAACTTTATGCACTGGAACATAAAATGGAATTCCACAAACTTTTCCCACATTATGGGATCCTCAGAGGGACCAAGTCTTGAAAAACAGCCCCATAGTGTTACCCCTCCTCCATCAAACTTTACAGCTGGCACAGAGTGGTCAGGCGGGTAACGTTCTCCTGGCATTTACCAATCTCAGTCCAGAGCTCTGAATTCAGATTAAGAGGTGTGTCCCAATACTTTTATCCCTGTGGTGTAAATTCACCAAACTATGGCTTCAAGTTGTTTATAACCCTACATCAGAGGATTACCATGGTACCCTGCTCCTGGGACATCTTTGGGGTAGTGATAATAGTCATGATTATAATATTAACATTAATAACAATAATACCAATACAAAATATAATAATAATATTAACTACAATAACGTTAATGATAATAAATAGTGATAATAATAATAGTAATAATTATTATAATATAAATAACCACAACAATAATAATGACAATGATAATATGAGTAATAATAATAATAACCACAATAATGTTAATAATAATAAATTGTGATAATAATAATAGTAAAAAATAATAATTATAATAATAATAACATTAATAATACAAGTAGTAATTATAATAATCATTGAAAAATCATGATAGCAGTAAAAATAATAATAATAAAACAATAAAAATACAAGTAATAATAATAATGATAAAAATAATAATGATAATAATAACACAAGTAATAATAATTATATTATTAATAAAATTATAATAGTGATAACAGTAATAATAATAATAGTAATAATTATAATACTGATATATATAATACAATATATAATATTGTACAATATACAAAACTGATATATATAATACAATATAGTAATAATAATAATAACTACAATATTTATAAATTGTAATAATAAAAATAATAAGAGTAACATAATAATAATAATAATAATAATACTAACAATAGTAACAGGAACAGGAGCAGTATGACAGGGCAGGAATTTAAGCAGGATCTTTCTATCATCAGAACCTCCACTATAGAGATGGCAAGAATTAGAGTCCTAAACTGACGGACAGTGATGTTGTCTTTCTTAAACTATTTAATCGGAGCCTGCTCTGATATCGACATTAAAATCAGACTGACCAGTCAGAGCTCGGTTGCTGAGCAGAACAGCTCATAAGAGCTTATAGAATAAGAACCAGGTTCATTATAACAACATGGATATAAAACTGAAAGGCTGGAGAATGATGATAACGATTGTTTATTTAAGAGCTTTCTAGTCTGTTCACTGTCACAAAAAACACAAACTAGAGCTTCCTGTACTCATCTGCACTCATGTTTTTGTTTGACGATGTGGAAAAAGACACAGAGAAATCTCCAATTAAATAAATTAAACAGAGAGTTTTGACTATAAACATTGCTACAAACAGTTCTAGGGTCTAATTCGTTAGGAACCACCCCCTCAGTGGTCTCCTAAGGACTACATTAGTTCCAGTTTTGGTTTGCATTCACACTGCCAGCAGGAACAGCAAGCGACACAGAAGCAGTGCAAGTTTCACTTAGAGACCTATAAGTGGCCTTTAGGACGTTTAGAAGTTCACTTAAACAGATGAGAAAAACTCGAAAAGACGACGGGACAGAAGAAACTTTCTATAAACCCTGATAATCAAACTCGAAATATCCAACACATTAAGAGAGGGGACATTAAAGAAAGCAAAAACAGGCAGGGTGTTTTCAGAGAGTTAAGACAAAAAAGGAGGGTACTCAGGGTGAAGGTCCCACTACGTCCAAAGAAAACATACTCGGTGTGAACAGGCCCTTTTATCAGTGGAGAACAGGGGCCACACAGCTCCAGGGTCCGGGAGTTTGTCGTGTGCACTCTGGTTTCTTCAGGTTACTCCACTGTACTGCCTGCTTTAAATCTGATGACAGTGTGATGAACGGACGTCCCGTCCAGGGTCAGACTGGACCATAAGCTCTGTTTTCTAGAAACAGTCACGTATTCCAGATCACAGGGATTAAGCTGTGATATGTAGCTGTAGTGCTGAAATGCTGTGACGACCTCTGGAAATGCCTCTGTGTTTGTTTTGGCTACATGTCTACATGTGTTTTTCTCAGTAAATGTGCTGCTGAAACACCGACGTGAGATGGTGATGAAAGTGCAAATCCTCAAAGAACCTCCCCAAATTGCGAGGCGAACGTTTTGTGGAAACCGGACTCTGGTTTAAGCCGTGTTCTTGTGAAACCATAAGGGTTCTCATAGGTTTCAAGAACTATCGGATGAGATGGGTGGATTTCCTACTCTTACAGTTATAATAAGGACCTTAATTAAGGGCTGCACAGCAGGGTTGGGATTTGAACCCTCAACGTTCTGCTCTATAAGCTGATTTCACACTGCAGGAAATTTTCAGTAGTTTTCAGTAAAATTCTTCTAGTGGGTGCCTCCTTTCTTGTGTTTCCCATGGCAGGAATGACTGTAGATCTTAGAGCACTGTATTTAGTCCCAAACTGTTCTAGGGTCTAATTTGGGACGAACTATGTGACAAAGACACTGGGAAATCTCCAAGAAAAATTCAAGCAGGAAAAAACAGACGGGAAGTTTTCAGACAGTTTAGACTAAAAACATCTCCAAACAGTTCTAGGGTCTAATTTGGGAGGAACTACCCCCTCGGCACTCTCCGGAGAACTACATTAGTTCCAGTTGCTTTTTTGTGCATTCGCACTACCAGCAGGAAGTCAGAAGTTATGTAAGGCGTGCAAGGTTTCACTTAGATGACCCGAAATCGTAATTCTCCGTCACTTGTGGGTTTAGAAAAGCCGGGACGCCGTCGGCATGTTTGAGAAAATTTAAAACGCCGACAACAAAAAAAAACGGTCCTCAAACACTGAATGACAGTAAGATAATGAAACTTTATGTTGTTTCTAATTTATTCTCAATGACAAAAATAAGATCTCGACCTGGTCTGGGATTAAAAAAAAAAGATAAGTAGACAATACCCTGGCGGATTAAAAGTAATCCAAGCTTGTTTGAACCAGTCTGTGTGAACAACCTGATTTTGAGACCCCGATGATGACAGCATTCGTTATTTCTGTTGCTTTTGCTGTCATAAGGCACTTTTTTTGGTAGAAGGATTCCTCTGAGGTTTGCTGAGTGTGTTTTTGAGCTGCTTTAAGTCAAACGTGGACAGCTGGCTCGCAGATTTATTCTAACCTTCTAATATTAATAATAAAACTAACCTAATATTCTGCATGGTTTTTAGTTTGCAGACGGTTAAATAAGTTTGTTGTCGTGCTGTCTTTAAAGGCAACCAATTACCGTCATCTTTTGACAACATCTTTTTCGTTAAAGCAAATTAATCTCCAACATCGTAGGCTGTGATGCTGGGGCTGGTGGTGTCTGTACTCTCTGTATTTTGTCTCCTGGTGCAGTTTGTTCACTCGTTTTTATCCTCAGTACTTCTCTTAGAGGCAGAACGGCAGCTCGGTTGCACCTTTTGGACTGTTTTTTGCAAAGTACCTCACAACAATTCATCCTCGTAGATGACACACACAGTTTGACACACTGTGAATCATTTTTACATTTATAGGTCTGAACATGATGAGACATCAAAGCAAAATATACGTATGACTGGCCGGTGCAAATCCGACCCTAATTTGGATTTGGTTTGTCACCGTCCCGTGCTTGTTTAGGCCACCTGGTCATGAGATCATTAACGAGGCATCGTCATGCGACACCTGCTAACGACTGGCCTTAATAAGAAAGCAAGGGCATGCGACGGTGACGGCTACCCAAAGAAAACGAGACATAAAGCGTGAAAAGCGAGGGCGAGCGGAGCTATAAAGTTCTGTAAACATCCACGGTGACACTGGGGAGAAACGCAATACACCCCCTAATTAAATTAGCATGAGCGTCGTCATTCCTGGAAGTGTTACCCGGGCTGTTAGTAATCCTTTATGTCGTGCATGCGACCAGAGCAACGACTCTGTTTTATTTCCCTTCTCTTCCTCATGGTCATTCCTCCGCGCTTCCGTATTCCCACATGACAGACTTCCTAAAGAGACATGTCGGAGTAATTCCAGCGGGGGCAGGGACCATGATTCAGCGTCGTGACGTCTCTGCCCTTCCGGGAAGAGATCTTGTCACCCCGTGTGTTGTTGTGTCATTCTTTAGCCCTTGCTCGAAGGCTCAGGTCTGCTGCAGGACGTCCTCAGGAGAAGTCCCTCAGCTCGGGGCATTTATGAGATGATCTCAGCCGTGCTGCACCTTCCTTCAGTCATTGAAACCCAGACCCGCCCTCACGTGAACAAACAGGGTCACGTTCATTTCTCACAGCCCAGCTCTGGAAGCCTGAAGGAAAGTCGGACCCGCTGCACACGTCCTAGGAATCATGGAATCATGGAATTTCACTTCAGGGAAGCGTATATGAAAAATTATTAAGCTGATTCTTAGACACTGAAACCTGCCGGATGTCCCAAGCTCTGCGGCCGATGCCGAGCCTGAACAGAGGCTTTTGTAAGATGAAAGGTCTTGCACCATTAGCTAATTAAACATGCGGCACGAGGTCGGCTTTTCCCCCGAATTCAGGCAGATACCCGATCTGTCTGGAGCTGGCTGTGACGTTAGTATTCATTTTTTTGTACCCGAAAAGGTGCTGGCGTCTCCCGCCTGTCGCCTCAACTCCACCTGAGCACCGGCTGCGTTTCAGCGTTTAGGTATCTGATTATGAACTTTAACAGATTTAATACTGCCACTAGTAGATTAGTTTTCTGCATTCGTTTTCTGACGTTTTATGTCTAAACACCACTTTTACCTTCTTTTGTTTCCCCTTTCTTAGTGTATCTGTTTCTTTTTTACATAATCAACTTTAAAAAACAAATACATGAGCAGAGATGAGTGCAGGAAGCTTTTGTGATCATGAACAGACTAGAAGATTCTTAGAAAAACACTAAAACAGTTCCATAAAGTCACTGTGAGTTTTATCATCATCATTTTCCAGCCTTTCAGCTTTATAACGTCACAGATTTTTTTCTTTAATATCCATGTTTTTATTATCAGCCTGTTTCTTATTCTATAAGCTCTTGTGCCCTGATACTATCAGGACGAGCTGTTCCACCTGGCAACTGAGCTCTGATTGGTCAACCTGATTTTAACAGGCTCTGATTAAAAATTTTTTTAATTCATTTTTTTGAATGACGGCGTGAGTTCTCGGCCTTGAAAAGTGCTTGACATATCCCTTATAGGCAGAAATATAAAATGGCTTTTAGGCACTTTCACTCTTAATAAAATAGCTCGATTTCATTTCATGTCACTGGAGACTCGTTTTAATCCCGTTGATGACTTGACTTTTAAATGGAATAATTTCTCAGACGTTCTTTTGGCTTCATGGTTATTAAGTAAGTGAGTCCATATGTGAGCCATACATTGTAGAAGAATGATGGTTGTGCCATGAAAATGTCTTGAAATACTTAATGCTCGTTTTACTTAGGGAAGACGCCAAGCCAAGTTCCCATCAGGTTCTGAAAGGTTTCCTACATGAAGGGAACCCTAAATCCCACGTTTCTAACTCATCTCAATTTCTCTCATTCCTATGCTGGTTATCCTGTTCAAATTCGATTTAATCTTACAGTGCTCCAAACAAGTCCCAGAGTCTTACATTAGCTAAAGCTTTTATGTTTACATGTATTTGATAACCACATCGCTTTATTATTTATTTATAAGCAAATTTATTCTGCTGTAAACATCGATGTAATCATCAATACCCCATAATCTCTTAGCTCTTCACATTCAACAATCATATTCATATTCAAGTACTCGTGTTTAAAAGTCTCCCTGTGGCGTTTTTAGTATGCGTTTCACTGCCTTAAATTCCGTGGCACATTTCATTCTGGGGTTGCCAGATCCAGCATGAAAAAAACTGCTAAAATTAATCGGAAAAAAAGCTGAATGAAGCAAAATCTGTAAAAATATGTGGACCTGGCAACCATAGGAGGAACAGACTGAAAGCACTGATTATAATTGGGTAACTGGTGTACATGCTTTTATCAGATTTCGTAATCTCATTTGTTTGCAGGAGCACTTGAATAAGCAGAATATCTGCCGAAATTTTACTATGATCGGATTATTAAGTGCATGGAAAAAAAGAAATCCAGTATAGAAACAAAGGATGCATCATCATTACCAACGCCGTGCTTTGATTCATAATTGAAGTGTATCGGATTAAATAATGACCACATGCATACCTTTTTAGTTGTTTTCTTCAATTGTGTATTTACCTTTAAATATTTACTTTGTTATTTACTACTTATTTGAGTGCATAAATGAATTTAATTCTTACATTTGTCACATTAACAAGGTTTCTGTCGCCCCAGGCTTGGTTAGTTTGTGATTGGTTTTAGTTTTGAGAGGATAATCCAAAATGATAAAGATGCTTTGAGAAAATGCTTACAAAAAGCGCTACAGAAATAAATCCTTAGCCAAAGTCAAATTTATTTATATAGCGCTTTAATTCGAGCAATGGTGGATTAAAGACCCAACTGTGGCAGCTTGGGAGAGGTGGTATTCATCAGGTCCAGAGTTCAGTACCTTAACTTCTAGGAATGGCCTTGGGAGGACCAAGATATACCGAATCTGGCATAATAAAGAAAAATCTTGGATAATTAATTGTATTAGGATCCGTTAATGTTTTTACACTTTCACAGTTTAATTAGCGAGTATTATTTGTAGGACACTGAGTTTAAGGAGCTTGCAGAAAAACAATCACTGGGATCAGATAAAATTCTTATTTTTGTATTTTGAAATTCACATGGTGTGACTAAGCGTAAAAACCCAAGGCGGCTTGTTGCGTAACGACTGAATATTTTCACTTTGTGGATTTAAATCCCGCTGCTTTTATATGATCCTCTTCACAACTGTTAGCTGAGCATCAACGTAGAGTTTTTTTGGACTTGTTACACTGATGCTAATTGTATTAGCCTGAGGAATGTGCTGTATGGAAATGCTAGTGCTTTATGGACGTCCCATGCCCCCCATGCGAGGGGCCGGGAGTCTCTCACGTCGTGTTAGAACTGTCCAATGCTCATCGGTTTCATCTGCTAAGACAGCATTTCGCTCTTCCAAGGCAATCGGGAGATGGAACAGGGCTCAGGTTAAATCTAGATTTCGCAAAAAAAACGAGCAGCAAGAGGTTGCCATGTTCCCTAATAACCCTCATTTACCCATAACTTAAGCCAGTGAGGGGTTGAAATTCTGAGTCACTTCCCCTTCTTAGCTCATAATGAGCATTAATAAAGTAATACAGCTCTAGGGACTAGGGTTCGATCCTTATCTCCTGTTACTGCCTGTTTGGAGTTTGACATCATGTCCCTATGTTCTTTTGGGTTTCTTCTGGTGCTTCAGGTTCCTTTATCCTTCCCAAAACATGCAGGTTAATGCACATTCAGACTCATCAGTCTTCAGACTCTCTCTCTCTTATATTCCCATTTTTAAGGTTTTCATCCATCATTTTGCATTCAAAACAACCAAATCTTTTATTTTTAATACAACAATTTAAAAGTTTTGCGAAAGTTTTGCATGGACATAATTATTCAGCTGCGTTGCTATATAAATAAGACACTTATTTATCTCTGGGTTCCTCTTGATCATCTTTGAGATGTTCCTACACCTTTATTGGATCCACCTGTGGTAAATTCAGGACATGATTTGGAAAGACACACCTTTATATATATCTATATATAAGGTCTCACAGGTAGCGATGCATATGGGAGCAAAAACCAAACCACGAGGGGGAAACAAAATGCCTGTAGAGCTCAGAGGAGGAAAAAATGTTCTGCTGTACTGAAAGTTCCCAAGAGCACAGTCGATCATTTTTAATGGAACCAGTTTGGGGTAATCAAAACTCTATCCACCATCACCATCACCAAACATAAAAACGTAATCAGTAGAGAAACCCTTGGTAAGCGAGGTGACCAGGACCCTAAACATCACTCTGGCTGAGCTCCAAAGATCCTGAAACTTCCAGAAGGTCAACCATTTCTGCAGGACTCCAATAATCTGGGCTTTAGGACAGAGCAACCAGAGAGCAGCCCCTCCTGAGTAAAAGACACTGCAGAAACACCTAAAAGATTCCCTGACTGTGAGAAACAAGATTCTCCGGTCTGATGATACCAAGATTGATCTTTTTGGCCTCAAATCTAAGCGTGGGCTTAGATTTTTTACTCCCAGTTTAGTCATCTTTTGGTATCCACTGACTCGTAGAATTAAATTGGCAAAGACACAGACTGGAATAAATTTGAACTGAAAATCATGAATGCTTTTCTTTAGAAAAAAACTTGGGAAAGCTCTTAAGAAAAAAACTAATAAGTTTATTACAATGTTCATATCAAAACAACATTCTCAAAAACAAAACAACAAAATTCTCAAATATGATCTTAAATCAGCATTTTCTTCTCACGTTAGATTTGACAGATTAACGTTCTGAATTTGTATTTTGTATTGAATTCTGAATTTGTATTGCAGCGGGAAAGTGCCATTTTGAGGTGGTGGTGGAAACAAAACACGAGGATGATATTTAAAGAATTAAACCGATTTATGTTAAGTTCTAAGATTTAAATCTTGTTGCTTTACCTTGTAAGTTCTTACAGAACAAGAAAAAGAATACTCCACGAATACCACTTGTTATTCAGAAAAAAGTGAAGGAAATAGAGAAGAATAGGCATTTTTCGTATCTTTTTTTCTTAAGAAAAAACATGTTTAAGATGTGAGGTTTTCTTTCTTAAATCCATTTTGTGAATCGGCCGTATTAACAAAAGCAGCCCTAAGAAAATTTAACAAAGTTCTTAAGAAAAACACTAAAGAACTATTCTAAAATCAAAAAAATTAAGAGATAAACAAAGTAATTATTTTCTTATGTTTTGTTCTAAAGCTTAACCAATCATGGTTGGACATGTTTTGAATTTATATTCAACATTATTTCCATTGTTTTTCAAAAAGTATTATTAAATAAGAAACAGAGGTGATAGTGAAAGTAGAGAACAGGACAAAATAATCCTGATTGAAAAATACGATCATTTGCTTGAAGGCGGGAAGCAAAAGATAGCCGTCAGTGTCAGGCTGCCCTGTTCTCATCTCCCTCCGTGTGTTCCTTAGTTACTGCCCCTTCTGGGGGTCTTTGAAGTTTTGGAGTTCCTCGTGCCATGACCCTGGTTGTGGAGCACAAGTGTTCATGGGTGACCTATTAAATTCCTCTGTGAGGGGCGAGTTGCGTTTTAATATCATTGTCAAGACCAAATGTCCCCACAAGGACATGTTTCTGGTTCCTATAAAGAAGATTTTTGTTTATTTATTTATTTTTCACAAAAACTGAACCTGAATCTGCAATTTAAAAAATTCATTTTATGCTACTGAGCTTAAGCTTAAGGTTGTGGTTAGGTGGAGCTTTCATTATACAGGAATATTAGATCAATGGTAAGACAAGTGTGCGTGTGTGCGTGTGTGTGTGTGTTGCTGACTCATGCCTGAGATCAGCAGTGTGATTAAAGTCACTCTTAGATCCACTGCATGTGTTTAGAGAAATTAAACTCTGTGGTTTGAAGCATCTCGGTTTCATCATTCCCATGGACACACACACACACACACACACACACACGCACACAGTCATCATCTCCCTTTGAAATCAAAACCATGAAGAACCTCTTTTTCCAGTTTTACTGACACGTTTATAGCAGTCCAGTAATATAAAAAAGCTCAGATTAATTAATTTAAAATATACTTATTAAGCGAACAGCCCCCTGATTTCATGTTTCCTAGCTCGGCACTTTACGCCAGGAGATTGGTGGAGATTTCATGAAGGGCAAAGTATGAATTTGGGGCTCTGTTGTGGCCTCTCGATGACTTTCATCTTTCAATTATTCATTATCTTCGGCTTAATTCACACTCCACACAGAAAGGACACATGCAGACTCCACACAGAAAGGACCCAGGCCGCTCCACCCTGGGATTGAACCTGGGAACTTCTTGCTGTGACGCAGCGGTGATACCCCACAGAACCCCTGTGCCACCTGGCTTTCATCTTGCCATCCTTAAGCCACTGGTTAATTTGGAGCTGTGCTTAGGCTTGTCGTGACACTGTAAGGTGAACCACCTGCCAGTCTTCACCTGTTGTTTTTTGCTTAAGAATTTGCTTTTACTTGGCAGCACCCAGCCCAGCTGAAGAAACGTATTTCTTTTAAGATGAATGTTTGTTCTTTCAAACGTACTGGATGATCTGAATGAATTGGAATCGCTGGTAAAGGCATCTTTGGGCATCTTTTCATAAAATCTGTGAGACTTTGTTCCAGCTCTTACTGGACTAAAATGAGCTAAAAAGAATTTTGTTCTTATTTGGAAAACCAGAAATGCTTAAAGTCCTGAGTGTTGTTGTTGTTGTTGATGATGATGTTGATGATGATGTTGATGATCTTGTTGATGTTGTTGATATTTGGTCACACGTATAGCGCGAGTAAGTCGAGCCAGGGTGCTTCTCAAACAGCCTCAATGATTGCTCTGCAACCGCAATCGGCGAGGACGGCAGAATTGTCCGGGCGAGAGGTAGGAACCCTACCAGCTGCATCCACTAAATTCTGAGCCTTTCAGAAGTAAAGGTAATCAGAGGAACTCTGGTGGAACCTCCAGCTTATCACAAAATGTTTATTAATAATGTTCCTCAAAGAAAGATGGGAAGGAATTTCCTCTAGATATTTCTGTATCTACAGAGCATAAAATCATTAAACGATTCATAATCTGGAGGAATTTCAGTCCTAAAAAACCTGAACTGAAGAGCGGTGATCCCTCTTTGCTCCCTCAGATGGCACTGCATCAAGACCTGTCATTCATCAATATCTGATAGAAGCACATGGGTAAGGGATTACTTTATCAAACCTTTATCAAGCTCTACAATACAGAGTTACATTCACAAATACCACTTACAACTTTACTGTACAAAGCTCCGCCCATTTCTCTGGGCTCAGAGGCATCTAGGATGGACAATCACCATGGAAACAGGGATTGTGCCCAGACCAATCAGGATTACAGATCTTTTTTGGAACCAAAGATGAAAAAGGAGCATCCGGACTGTTATGAGGAACACATCATACACATCATACGGGGTCGGGTCCGGACCCTTCGTAAAGATCGTTTACACTTCTGTGATGGGCTATAAAAAGGCAGGGTTGGGACCCTGCTAAAAATAAGACTTTTGACTACGGTGTCACTATTTTGTGGGCTTCTTTGGAATGAAAGTGAAGAATGTTGTCTCTAGTAGCAACATTAATTTATAAATCCACACAAACTAGGGTGCTTTGATAAAAATGAAATACCAAACAAGCAGCTCTTGGCAGTGCAGGATCGATCACCATGGGGCTGACCCACCAACTTCTGTAATCTGGGAACCAATTGAATCCATGACCGGAGTTAGTGACCATCAGATCCGAGCTGATGAGTCGTCAGGTCTCTTCCAGGTTGCGGTCAAGTTTTGTCTTTCGTCTTGCTCATGTAGCTTGAACGTTTCATCGCGCTGGGGTAACGCCCATGGCTCGGGTACACAGGTGAAATTTACACTGGGTGTTAGTTACCGATTTTAGAAGTTCATGAGAGGTTTATGAGAACCCTAAGAGCATTCTAGATCAGATGTGGGCTATAATGGAGCAGCTGAAGCTGGCTGTGAAGAGTGCTGATGTTCTGTGCATCAACTATGTAATGGGAGCACTTTGGATTTTGGAGCTGACTTTAATTCGGTGCCCCAAACAAAGTGCATGATATGTTCTCGTAGCTATCCCGCTAAATCATATGGATATAATTTACACCACTCGATCGGTTTCTACAGCAACTCTTACTCTCACGTGGCTCTTACTGTAGCTTTCACCGATGCAACAGTATTTTTAAAACCACGCTTAAGGTTCAGCAGCCAGCACGAGTTAGCGTAGAACGCGTTCTCTGAGCATTTATGTGACACGTTTTGATCTGTGAGACGTCTCACACAGCGTGCTCGGTGTTTGGAGAACGCTGAACCGATTTGGCTTTCACGCTGCATTTGCAGAGCGCTCGTCAAAGTCGCAAAGTGGCTGTGCATGGTGGAAAGCTGCTCGCCCTTCAGCTCTGACTAATTACAGTAATAATGAGCAGAACGTTCCTCACGAGCCAGAGGCTTTAATAGCCGTGTTAACATACGGCTGCTGCGCTTTAACGTTCTAATGGGAGCTGGATGGGAAAATCACAGCGTAAACCTCTGTAGGATGGGCTTCCATCGTAGAGCGGGGAGCCAAAAGTCTGAGCGCACATGTGGCAGTGCCATCTTATGCATTTTTTTTCGTTTGAATACGCAAAAAAAACAGCTTTGGCATCAGCAGTTTGATTTAGAGCCTGTTTAGCATCCTCTGACCATTTTACCAGGGGCTCAAGATATTAAAGCAAAAGATTTGGGGTTTATAAGTTTTAGTATTTAATCGAATAATACAGGGTAAGTCAAAATTCAAGACATGCCTCGTGCTGAGTTGTGTACTTTTCACGAAGGCTGCTAAAACCATTGTAGTGGTTCATCAGACGATCACTATGTTTATCCAAAGTCTGTCTGTCTTTGTCTTTCTGTCCATCTGTCTCTGTCTCTGTCTGTGTGTCTCTCTCTCTCTCTCTCTCTCTCTCTATCTTTCTCTGTCTCTCTCTCTTTCTCTCTCTCTCTGTCTGCATATCTCTGTCTCTTTCTGTCTCTGTATTTCTCTCTGTCTGTCTCTTCATCTGTCTGTGTCTCTCTCTCTCTCTCTGTCTCTATGTCTCTCTCTCTTTCGCGCTCTCTCTCTCCCTCTTTTTCTCTCAGTGACATCGTTAATTCAGTTTTGCCTGAAATGTGTGTTGCACTAAAGAAAGCAATAAAAGACTGATTATTTCCCCTGTGTCAGAACACACACACTCACTCATCTGTAAGCACAAGATGTTTGCTTTCAGAACCAGCAGCAGCACTTCATGCATGGTGTGTGTGTAGAGGGCTGATTTCTGAATGTGAGTAAGAGTGCAGATCTTAAATGAGATGAGACCTGAGTCGGCACATTTTTCTCCTCCTTCAGGGTGGCCCACAGTGTGTGTGTGTGTGTGTGTGTGTGTGTGTGTTCATATATCATTGAGGACCAAATATTCCCCAGGATAGTCAGATCCAAAGCTTTTTATCTTGTGGGGACAATGTGCCTCCACCACAAAAAAAGGATTATTATTATAATAATTATTATTATTATTATTATAAATAATATAATAATTATTATTATTATTAATAATAAAACGCCTGCCTTCTTCTGGGCAGTACAGGAGGCTCGGTGGGTAGCACCGCTGCCTCACACCCAGAAGGTCCCGGGTTCAATCCCAGGGTGGAGCGTACTGGGCCGTTTCTGTGTGGAGTCTCTCCTCCCCGTGTCTGCGTCGGTTTACTCCGGGTGCTCTGGTTTCCTCCTGGTACTCTGGTTTCCTCCCACAGTCCAAAGACATACATGTTACGTTAATTGGTGTCTCTAAAATGGCCCTTAGTGTGCGACTGTGTGTGCCCTTTGATGGATTGGCACCCCGTCTTGCTGCCCTTGTGCCCAGAGTTGCCGAGAGGGGCACTGGTTGGCCGCAGCCCCGTGTGGATTAAGCAGAAGATAATGAATCAATGAATGGTGCTTTCTTCTGGAAAGCCAAAAGAGCCCAAAGAATTCCATTAGGTTACAGAAGTTACAGTTACGTTTTGGTGTAGAATTAATTAACTTGTGTAGTCGGTGTGTAATAATAATTTTTGGTTCCTACATAAGATTTGTCCTTGTTCTTATTCTTTGTAGTTCTAAAATTACAGAATGTAGTGAATCGCTTTCTCTACATCCTGTGTTCACTTTGTTTTCTAATGGCTATGAGCCCCACGTTTGCTCGGGTCATATTTAGGCTTTATAACGAAGAGCTTATGTTACTGATGGTCCTGCTGAGGCAGAAAGTGGGAGATGAACGTTAGAAGGCGGTACAGAGCTTTACACATGACGATGCTACTGCTTTATATAGAATAGCCGTGTGGCTGAACTAAACCTGAACACACACACATGGGTTACTCAATTATCGGTCTGCATGAGTGTGTGTGTGTGTGTGTGTGTGTGTGTGTGTGTGTGTGTGTGTGTGTGTGTGTATCGGGTTGCAGTGTATATTGAATGGCTGAGTCTCATTAGTGAGACAGAGGATGAGTGAAGGTGCTTAAAGCCGAACAGAAAGCTCTCTCTCCTTCCCAATCTTGCTTTCTGATTGGTGTACTGAGGGGCCTGGGGGGTGGAGCTTGGGGATTAAGTATCCTCTAAGTGATTGGACAGGAAGAGTGTATTGTGTGAGAGTTCGGATCCAACAGAGCTACTTTCAGTTAAGTTCCATTATACAGATGAGATAGAGATATATTACACACACACACACACACACACACACACACACACACACAGTGAATGTACTTACACACACGAATACCCACACACTCATTAGATGTACACATATTAAATGATTAAGTGGGAGAAGGCGTCAAGGCTATAACCTGTAGAATGTGTGTGTGTGTGTGTGTGTGTGTGTGTGTGTGTACTCAGTACTAAGGTGTGTGCATGTGTGTACGTGCTCAGTATTGAGGTGTGTGTGTATATGTGTGCATGTACAATCAGCACTGAGGCATGTGTGTATGTGCTTAGTACAGATGTGTGTGTGTGTGTGTGTGTAAGTACTTACAGCATTGGTGTGTGTGTGTCTGTGTGTAGACTTACATAATCGATGAGTGTGTATGTGTGTGTGTACTTAGAGATTTAAAGTGTGTGTGTGTGTGTATGTGCAATGTGTGTGTGTGCAGTGTGTGTGTGTGTGTGTGTGTGTGTGTGTGTTAGTGTGAGTAGTGTGATAATAATGTTCAATCCACTGACACTATATATAAGCTATTTCCATCTCTTACTTTATCTGTGTGTTTGTGTTTACCTTGTCTTTCTATAACTGTGAGGACCACAAGGATACTAATACAAGCTTGTGTGTGTGTGTGTGTGTGTGTGTGTGTGTGTGTCTGGGTGTGCAGTTTGAAGGATGTAACAAGGCATTCTCACGGTTGGAAAATCTGAAGATCCACCTTCGGAGTCACACAGGTGAGAAGCCGTACCTGTGTCAGCATCCGGGCTGTCAGAAAGCCTTCAGTAACTCCAGCGACCGAGCCAAGCATCAGCGCACACACCTGGATACAGTGAGTACACAAGTACACACACACAAACACACCTGAATACAGTGAGTACGCACACACACACATACACACACACACAGACACACACACACACAGATACACACACACACCTGGATACAGTGAGTACACAAGTACACACACACACACACACATGAATACAGTGAGTACGCACACACACACACATACACGCACACACACACACACACACACACACACACACACACA
>JAUZST010099435.1:0-18603 GCA_034779995.1 Parotocinclus haroldoi
TCTCTGTGTCTTCAGCGTGCCTGAACAGAACCCCAGCCATTCAGATGTCAATCAATAACCCCCACCCCCCACCCCCCCCCACAAAACAAAAAAAAAAAAAACAGAAACACCTATAACAGTCCTAAAACTAAAACTGCAATATGTCAACAACAATTCGGGAAATATTTTTTTAAATCACAAAATGAAATTTCAAGGAACACAAAAATGTGACTGATCTAACTAAGAAGCGTTCAGCAGGCAAAGCAGCCCGTCTTAGTAAAGCAAAAGCAGGTACAACTTGTACTTTATTACTGACTTTATAATCTTTCCCAGATAAGTTCACAGCTTTTTTTTTTTTCGTACGACATGAAAAACAAAAGAACTGAGAAAAACCAGGGCTCCCGGCTAACGGGCCAGCTTTTGGGGTGAAAGTAAAGGCTAAGGTCTTGCTCGTCTTGGCTGGGTGAACTTTGCGCTCAGAGGTCTGTTCGCGTGCGTTAGCGATGTGTTTGCACCCAGCAGATGGCCCTCCCACGCGCGCGCCAGCCGCTACAGGTGCATCCTGGGCCGCGCCTGCCTCCCCCGCTCCATATAATATCACAGCCACAACAGAGTTTACAAAACACTCCGCTAACTGCCAATTACAGAGAGCAAGCCACCGCCTGCACAGGCGCCTTTACGCAGCCCTCTGAAGGTGCCGTTCCCACCAGAGCGCCATCGGAGCTGAATGAACGTGAGAGTGTGTAAGAGAGCATGCATGACTAACACACTCTTCTTTCCCTTCTGCAGGAACAGAAGCTAATAGCAGATCGTTAATACACTGAACTATTAGACATAGGTCACGATGAGGGCCGAGTCAGCTCTGATTTAAGCCAAAATAACCACCTAAATAATAGTGAAGTGAGTCAGACATAAACACAGGCGCGAGTAGAGGCGAGCTGACTAAAACTAAAAGTTTTACTGATATAAAATCAGCTTAACGCTGTTTAAGCACGGTTTGATTCAGACCATCGATCATCAAATCACCAATTAAATTTAACAGATGAACTGATTAAACACTGGATCTGCAGATCTACGTTTTTTTAATAGGTACTTCTGTTTGGTTCATGCAGAGTCAATCGTGGCTCGGTGCCTAAAATACGGGGCTATACCAGACGTTAACGTTGTTCTTTTTAACAGACACACCATTCTGCCATAAACACCCAGAGACACACAGGCTTCTGTTAGAGCCAATTAGGCGTCTACCAGGGCTTCACAGGGCATTGATCCAACGACAAGAACGAGCGGCTCCCTCAGTTTCATTATCCATCATCCTTCACCACACACCACACTCCTTATCTGAATGAAAGACGTAGCCATGGCACCCATTATGTGTGCCCAGATACTGTGGTGTTGTAAATGAGAAATCTGGACTGGACTGGAACCGTATCTTCTTTAGCAACGAATCCCAGTTCTGTTTGTGATATGCTTCGATTATAGAGCCTTCGTCCCACACTGTCCCAACCGCTGGTGCGATGACCTGGGGTCACCCCTAGCAGCGATACGAGGGACACTAACAAATCAGCGATATGACATGTGTTGCCTCACGTGGCAGGACCTCCAACTGGGCATTTTTTCAGCAGGATAATGCTCGCTCACACACAAAAAAGATTCACTTCTCTTGGCCTACCGGGTTGCCAAAATTATCGCAAATCGAGCATTTCATGGACCAGCTGGGATGCCAGCTTTGGCAGGCTTTGGGTGTGTAGGATCTACATACCCATCTGTGGGAAAATGTGCCACAGGATACCATATGGAACCTGCATGCCTCCAGGCCCAACCATATCTTATCTTGTATTTCGACTAGGGGAGGTCCAACAGGATAACCAGAGCCCCCTTTTGCACTAATATTGTAATCATTTACAAATATCATTTGATCGAAAAACCTTCTTATTGCTGTTTTTGTGTGGTGAATGAGCCTATAAATAAACATTTTTTTTTTTTATATGCACTCTTACATACACAAATAGTTTAATATTTCCTTATTCAGCCTGACATTTCTGTGAGATTCTGGGAGGGCCGTTTGTTTCACTAAAATACTAAATTAAAGCCAGATTATAGAATAACCCAGACACCTTAGTAAACATTTCATGGGGCAGATTTAATGAAACGGAATGGGAATCCAGGCTTCCTGTGTTGTCTTAAAAAGGAAAAGACAAAGTGAGTCATGAAAACAAAGAATGACTCACATACACTGTGGCTGATCAGCTGTCTGAATTTCTATGTAGCATGATTGGTTTGCACTCAATACGACCAACTGGTCCAATGACAAGAGCTGAGCTCGGGTTTACTCCTAATCTCCCTCTGAATGCTACCGATAGCTCCGTTTGTAGAGACGCAAGAGAACAGGAATTCCAACGGATTACTGTAGCAAGAAAGGACAAATCCAAAAGTGATATCGAAACGCGAGCAGTTAAAAACCGATTCAGATTTGAAGCTGCTTCTTTTAAATCCATTACAAACACGGGAATCACCTGCTGCACTAATTCCTCCATGAGCCAGGCAGGTGTGGGTGAGCCTTTGTTGAAGGAAAAGCTTGTCTAAAGAGCATACAAATAAAACCTTCGTGTTTTAGGTGCTTTGAAGTAAAATACAGGTTCTGATTCAGCGCAACCAAAACAGCCTTCTGAGAAACGACAGGGCGACAGAGGAAGGAAGAAGAGGTGCTTTACAGTACCTGGTAGGAGGACTCCCTTGTTTTTTCTGTAGAAGTGATTTCCTGGCCAAATTGGGGGACTGGCCACACTGAAAAACAAAACGGACAAGAATTTTAGCATTGGTGCATGAAAGTGCGATTGCACACCCAAAAAACATAAGAGCTGACCCAAATATGAAACCGTGGGAACAGGACATTCGGAAGCATCTGGCGAGGCAGAAACCAGACACACAGGCAAATGTGAAATCAAGCCAAATTAATTTCTACAGCAGTTTTTATAGAAGCATGGTTATACCTATCCAAGTTCCGTTTCCTAACTGAGAAAACGTAGGGAAACAGTGGAAAAGAAAAGCTCCCTAAAAGTTATAAGGAAGAGATCTAGACTAGCCTGAAAAAGGGACCAAACCTCAATGCCCAGCCTTGTAGAGCATGGTAGAACCTTAGACCCGATAACGAGATCCTACACCAGGCTTGTCAGCAATGAGATTCCTGTCCAACTAGGAACACATCTTATATCACCAGAGAAGGGATACGAACCAGTGTGGCTCAGTTGGAAGAATATTGCTTTTCAATGCTGTGCCTCTCTGGATTGTGTTCCACCTCTAGTGAGGTGACGCATGCCTCAAATTTCAGGGTTCCCTCAGGTCACGTGGTCTGTGCAGGACTTGAAGCGGTCAAATTTGGTGAAAAGGTTAGTGAGTCGGACAATTGGGAAACCGGTCGCTCACCAAACCCGTGGCTGACCGGACATTTCTTGAGTTGCATAATCTTTTCCTGCAACTTTAATGACAATATAAAGGGTATTTTCATAAGAAAACTGCGTGCAAATGATACCGAAATAAAACAGAACGCTACCGTGCACACAGCATCCCCGATGCCACTGCAGTCACGACTCTGTATAGCTTAAAGCTGGAACACAAGCATTAAAAGGATGCTGTGACGGACCTGATTATTGTTTTATTTCGTTTTTAACTCTGCACTTATTTGTGGATGCTGATGGACGTTCTGAGATGCCTTCCCGAAAACCCTTAGCAGCTCCAGTCAGTAAATCTGAGCAGGTAACGTCGGTGCTGAACCTGTGGCTCAGGACATCCAACCTTCCCTCACTCGCTGTGCAGTGACAAAACGGGCTAATATAGTCATACACATAGTGAGATGGAGAGAAACATACACTAAACAGCATCAGTATCAGAACCATGTGATCCATGTGAAGCCGCTCTGGATAAGGGCGTCTGCTAAATAACGTAAATGTAAAGAGATATTAAGACATGATCAGAAAACAGGGCAGCCATTATAGTCTGGGGATACAAACATTTCGTTTCATTAAACAAGATGATCAGAAATTAAAAGTCAAAGGAAGCTGTGAAAATGAAATACAAAACGAGTTATGGTGATGGGGGAGTAAGTGATATATTCATGGAGTGGACAGAAGCATGTCAAACTGGACCGGAGTGCCCCCACATTGTGTTCAGTAGGGTGTGTGAGTGTCAAAGACACACTGTCAGTGATGGGGCGTGGACAGGATCGGATTATCCAGCAGTTTTTGTGGGTTCCTCTTCATATTCATTTTGAAATCTCCCCTCATTTCTGCGATATATTCCAAACGGACCCTTAGTGGCGTTAATAACCGCTTTTACTGGGTAAAATGACATGCTTTGCAATGTTTTGGACTGGAGGAGCACGGCATAAGGCCGCTCAGTGGGACACTTTTCAGACCGAATTACACCCTGCACTGGTCACACTATTGTACAGAAACGTACTAGACGTTCAGCAGCACTGAATCAGCTCTCGACACGGCAATTCTACAGGAAAATGACACGGTTTTCCATGCAGTGTTTGGAAAAGAGCTCGGGCTTGTTTACAGTCGTTCTGGTTTAAAGTTTGCAGTGATTGAGGCTGACAGACTGTGTTTAGAACACGCATTCTTCTTTAGTAAGTGCTATAACCTGGAGAGGGCCACGGTGGGCATGTGGCTTATCCCAAAAATACTAGGTGGAAGCATGAATTCACACCGAAAGATGATTCAGAGCAACCGGTCAACCTACTGGCATGATTTGGGAGTACCTAGAGGCACTGGAGTAATCCCGACCCAAACCCCACACAGACACATATTCTGGAATTTACTAGGTGCAGGTGGAACACCAGTCCGTCACAGGGCACAAAACCACGATTAGATGGTAGATACCATATTTTTAGCAGTGGTAAAATCACCCTATGTCATTATTTTTTAGTTCCTTCATATTAATACAAGTGGAATAAAGAAAATTGCAGCTTCAGATAGCAGCTTAGTATTTAGCGTGACCTTCCCTTACACTTGGCAAGGACATGCTGAGGTGACCCTTCTACAGCCCTTGATCAGGAATGGTGTTTTTGGAAGGGTAACAGCCAAGAAACCATTTTTTTAAACAGGTTATCATGACAACATGTTATATCTGGTCATTAAAGCATTGCTGAAACAAAAAATCGAATGGTTGCGCAGTACTGTCGAAGAGCTGGATGCAAGTGAATTACAGTAATATCTCTTCATGTTACGGGATACGATGTACATGGGTGCGGAAGAAAGAACTGAAATAATTCGACAAATAAGAAGACGAAGAGTCAGATTTATTTCCATATCGCTTTTTCACAACGGAAAGCAGCTCAAAGGAGCTTAATCATTTTCTTTTCACTAAGCCCAACCCCAAATTAAGCAAGCCCAGGGTGACAGTGGAAAGGAAAAAAAAAACTCCCTAAGTGCAAATAAAGACCTCCTGGGGTGACTTTATATAAGGAATATTTAAGGAAACCTGAGCTAAATAAATATGAACAGAAAGCACATATTTAAGATAGAATCATTCAAATCAAAATATTTCAATATTTAGATGAATATTTCAGGGAAATCTTCATCGTCCCGAGATAGCCTAGACAGGGTACCGATCCATCGTAGAGCAAACCAAGAACAAAGCAGTGTAATTAATTTACCCCAATCTTGTATTTGGACTGTGGGATGAAACTGGAGTACGCAGAGTAAACCCACATGGACACAGAGAGGACATGCAAACTTCACACGGAAAGGACCCAGGACTTTGCTACCCAATAATAGTAATAATAATAATAATAATAATAACAAAACATGGAACCAGCATCAATAGCTATTCATACAGAATCAAGGTTACTTCAAAACGAGTCAGTTTAAAGCGACCAATTAACCTAATGCATGTCTCTGGAATTTGGGAATCAAACCAGGGATTTCGGGAGCCGAGAGGCGACCGTATTAAGCACTTGTGCCACTGGTTCCACCCCCCGCCCATGTGAGCTGTGCTTGGCACTCCTGAGTTCTTCCTGTTTTAAAGTTTAAAGGAACAGGACCCATACATTAGTAAAGAAACTGATGATGATGCAGCACTGTTCTTGCTCACTGTAAGGGAAAATTGGGGCATTATTGAGAACCGGAGCAGGGTTGGTGATAAGGCGTGTGTTTGCTGACTGAGTGATACAGCTAAATCTGAAATCTGTCGATTGACGTTAACTGGAGTCATAATGGACTAGATCTGTAAATAAAAAGCTTTTGTTTAGGCTTTTTTCCAGTGAGGCTGGACGTTTTTGGCACAGAAAATGGGGTTAATTGGTATAATGTCATTTTAAGAGGCGCTTTTCCTAGTGGGGACGTGCAGATGTTGAGGTATCAGCATCGTGATTAAAGACAAGTGGCTGTTTGGACAGACTCTGTCTCGTTGTCTCTCTCTCTGTCTTTGGCTGTCTTTCTGTGTCTGTCTCTCAGGCTGCCTCTCTCTTTCTGTGACTCTGTCTGTCTGTCTCTTTCTTTCTCCCACCCTTTTTCTCTCTCGCGCTGTCTGTCTCCGTCTCTCTTTCTCCTTCTCTGTCTGTGTCTCTCCTTTTCACTCCCTTTGTCTCTCTCTCGCTGTCTCTGTCTTTCTGTCTGTCACTGTCTCTTTGTCTATGTGTCTCTCGTTCTTTGTCTGTCTGTCTCTCTTTGTCTCGCTGTCTGTTTTTCTGTCTGTCACGGTCTCTTTCTCTGTCTGTGTGTCTCTCGCTCTTTGTCTGTCTCTCTTTCTCTCGCTGTCTGTCTGTCCGTCTCTCTGTCGAGGCAGTCGGAAGCTGATAACCCTCTCAGGCATTGGTGCTGTGATGTTTCCCTTTTTAATCTTCTTAGAGTTTATTACCTAATTGAGAATTAAAGCGACAGAGGCGAAGGCGTTCGACTTTGAGCGCATTCCTCTCCACGCAGCATTTAAAGATTTGGTTTGCACGTGTCAGTCTGTTTACATCCTCAGGTCCTCCATGAGCAGAAAATCTGAACTCTTTACAATACGGAGGGGCTGAAAACACATCAGCAGTGATCAGCATATTAAACTTTCCCTTTGGACTAAACCAGACAGGGATGCTCGTGTTACCCAAGGGTCGAATACTTTTAGCCCAAAACGGCAAGGACCAGGATTCAAATGCAGACAGTGACTTCCGACATGTCTGGCATCGCACACAGGACCAAATAGATGGATGTGTTTGGGGAATGTGCCCCCAAGCTAATGGCCTGGTGCCTGAGCAGCAGTAGGGGAGACGTAATGCGAACAATAATCAATAATTGTGTGTGAATCCATAGGCGCTTATATGACTTTTCCTATCACTGTTATGCTGATGACACCCAGCTCATCCTCTCGTTCCCTCCAACAGATGTTCAGGTCTCCACCTGTATTTCAGCATGTCTAGAGATCATCTCATCATGGATGTCAGCTCATCATCTGAAGACGAGTCCCCTAATCAACATCCCAGTTGAACTCATCCATCAGACCTTCTGGTAATGCAAGAACCCTTGGAGTTTTCTTCGATAACCAGCTGAGCTTCTTTGCTCACGTTTCCCAAACCTGCAATGCTCTTCTGGCTGCTCTTCCAAGCCATACAATCAGAATGCAGAAGCTCATCTGGTTTTCAATCCACCCAAGTTTTCAAAACCTTTCAAAACCTCCATGTGCTCACCTACAAAGCCAAAAGTGGAACGGCACCATCTCACCCAGGCTCTGATCACACCACGCTCTGTAAAACAAGACTCTTGTCCGTCCTGGGATCCAGGTGGTTAAATTAACTTCTACTGGACGTCCTAGTAGCTGAATCTTTTGCCGTCTTCAAGCATCGACTAAAAACTCACCTCTTTCTTAAGTGAAGATCGATAATGCAACAACAACAAACCGACACAAATATAAAAACCCCTTGCTTGTGTGTCTTGTTGATTTCTAGGATCTGCATCATATCCTAACAGATTCTGGTTGGACTTTGTTCTTGGGTTATTGCTTACTGGTACTAACGTAAAATAGCCTGGAGTGTTTTATTCCGCTAATACAACTGCCATCATTTCTCTGCTTACGGTCATGTTTAAAGTTGTAAAACAGCTAAGAAACATTCCTTTGCTCTTGTTAAGCGTTAAACTGCGCACAGTCAGTCCCTAAAGGAGGTGAGACCGGTCAAAGGAGTCATGTTCTGGTCTTCCCCCTTGAAAATGCGCTTCAAGTAAAGACCAACTTGCTGGTAAATAACTTTCCTCGTAAATGTACCGTACACACAATTACACAAAAGCATGCACAATCGACCTCTGGTCTAAAGAAACTATCAGTTTTCCTCCTAGTGTTTGAGCGCTACACTTAAACGTAATAATGCAGCTCTGGAGTGCGTTTGGTATCTTCCTCTCCAGCGTCCCACAGCAAATATTTAGAATTGCTGAACAGGGTCAGTGTGTTTGAGATGGTCCAATGGTGTGCTCGTTTCTGTGTGCATTTACAAATAAGTGTGTATGGATCCACATGTGCATGTTTTTTTTGTTTTACATATACGCGTGCACACACCTTGAGCCCTTTATTAGGAACACTATACTAACAGTGGGCTGATCCTTCCTTTGCTCTCAGAGAAGCCTCAGTACTTTCACAAGACGTTTATAAACGAGAATCATGTCGTCAAATCGCACAATTCCCGCAGATTTTGTAAACTGCACTTGGATGATGCGACTCTCCCATTCTACCCCTTCCCAGGAGTCTGTTATTGGATTCCGATTCGGCTCGCTCCAACGATGCGGAGTGGTAGCTCTGAGTTAAAGTAGCCTTTCTGATTTCTCTCTCATCATGAAGGCGTTTCCGTACACAGAACTGCCACTCACTGGATGTTTGTTCTTTATAACAAACGAAAGAGACCCCCAGGAGATCAGCAGCTTCGAAAGTACCAAAACAACGATCATGCCAAGGTCAAAATCAACGAGATCGATATGAGACGTGACTTGTAGCCGCCCTACGGCACCAAAATGTCACAAAATGTCCAATATTTCGATTTTACAAACCATACAGAACTGGAGGCTTTGCACGCTTTGTTTCGTGGCACTTCGTCACATGGAGATAATTTGAAATGAATGAAGTATCGTCCTGAAAAAGTCCCATGTTCCATTTGTTCAGCTGTTTACGACAAGCTAAACAAATCCATCCCCTGTTCCCACCCCCAGCCGCTCCAGTGTGCCCCCTATAGGCTACTACAGTTCTGAGCAAAGTCTGACTTTGAATGTCACGCCCCCAAACGTGGCCTGTCACCTCCCAATAATGCACACTGAGGTGTAATGGAGCTTCTCTATGGATACTTTAATTAGAGAGTTTGTCACAATTTCTTCTTCTTCTTCCTCCTCACGGAGAGTGATTAAAACAAATCTCCACAGCGCTCAGACACGGCTTGAGACGAACAACTTCATTAGCATACTAGTCGCCTAGCAACTATAACATCGTTCACTTTTACATTCTTGTAGGATCGGCACGTTCAGGCTTCGTCGTAAGGTTGTGCCGTGAAAGGCAGGGAAATGTTTTAATGAGACTTTTTTTTTATTAAGAGTAAAAGCTTTGTTGTTGATTTAGGCCGAGTCAAAGGTTGGCTCAAATTGCAGAAGTATGCCGAGCCAGGCCCCTGCTCCCTCAGGTGCTGACTTCATCATTCACACACACACACACACACACACACACACGCGCGCACACACGCACACACGCACGCGCACACACTGCTCAGAAGTTCCAGCCACTGTTTGTACCCCAACAGCACATATGCTTCGCATCAGGTTACATCTACGGTATGCGTTGCCATGGACACCACATGCCTCATGATAGACGACCCGAGCTCTTTTTTTTTTTTATCAGCTGCAGGGACAAAAAAAATGCAAACAGCCTTTTTATTGTTATTGTGCTCCCTCCATGCTATGAATGTCATAAAACAGAATGGGTTCTGGAACTGCAATTATTTGGGCCTTGCCTGTGACAGTAAAATTGAACACATTTTTAAGGCAGAACAATGAAAGGGCCCGTAATGAAATCCACGTCTGCGCTCGCAGATATAACCGACCTATTGTTGGAGCGGGAGCGGAGTGGAAGCATTCCGAGCATGGGTTCTGGACTTTCGCATATGCTTACTCCGGCTGCTGGGGGTTTAGCGTTCTGGTTCTTCGAGACCGAGACGTGAGGCACACCTTCAGCGTGAGACTGCAGGACTGAAAATGTTAAGCCACCGCTGGAGTCCGGGAGAGCAGGCATTCTTCTGCGCAGCTTTTCCATTAGAGCTCACACCGGTTCTACACCCCGGTTATTTTTAACGCTCGCCCGCTGCTTGGCGCACTGGGTCTGGTCAAAGGCACAGCCTGCCAAACCTCCCCCCCCCCCCCCTCCCCGCCCCGCCCTCTGGAGCAAGACCAGGTCTGACTAATTCATTCCACACAAAAGCCTGGCCCTTTTACTCGATTCCACAATCTCACTTTAAACCCCATCACCCACCGCTTTCTCTCTTTACCGCCGCTATCTCAATCCTCTTTAACTAATCTAGACTAATTGGTGCCAGCACTGGTTTTACCCCAGGCGCACACTTTTTTCTTTTCTCGTTTTACTTTGGTTGCACATAGGCAGCTGCACCGGCTTTCTCTTCCAACTTCACTGCTCACAATGGAGTCGCTCTGGAGGCCGGAGGCACTGTGGATACGGTGCACAATTAGGGGAAGGAATTTCAGAGCAGAACCTTCCAAAACTTGATAGATGGAATATCTTACAGCCAAAAAATAAGATATTGAAAATCTTATCTTTGGGTTTGCTTTCCAGTCTTACTACAACGGACTTAAAGCATCATGTCAGGGAATGAAAAAATGCACATGGTTTTTATTTTAAAAGTAGTCCGCTTTTAAAAGAGAGCTGCTGGAGAGAGACAGAACTGATAAGGAAAAGAGATAAGGTGGAAAGAACAAAAAAAAGGAGGAGCCAGGAAGGAGGAACGAAAACAAAAAAAGTAGACAAAGCTAAGAGGGCAGACAGGAAAAAGTGAGACGAAAAAGAATGTTTAAGATAATTGAAATGGAAAGGTGGAAACATAATAAACAGGTCTCAAGAGCTTCATTCATGGATCTGTTAAGCCCAGCTCTTAACCCGACCAAACTGCCGGTGCTCTAGAACTTAAACTTGAACATTTCAGACTAATAAAATTCACTTAACAAGTAATGGAAATTATAACACGGTCCTAAACTTTAATAAACCCATTAAGCAAATCAGATCTAACTCAATTTTCTCCTGTTAGTAGAAAAGCAACAGCCTACCTTCTAAATCAGACCTATTTTATTCACTGAAAGTAAAGAAACTATTATTACAAGTGAATAAAACTGACTTATAAAGTCAAAGACAAATGTATTACTATGTATTTCATATATATATATATATTATATTATATTATATTATATTATATGATCGGGCAAATCCCAAATTGAATAAGCCTAGTGCTGCAGTGGGAAGGAAAAACTCTCTGAATGTAGAAGGAAGAAACCTTGGGAGGAACCGAGACTCAAAAAGGGACCCGACCTTCTTGAGTGGCCTAGCTGCATTAATACATTTATGTTTATTGTCTGTATAATAAACAGTCTGATGATGTTTTAGCAGTGAACAGCTACAAGAATGGAACTATTTCAGTTTGCCAAACTGTGGAAAAATAATTTGTTTTCTGTCCTTTTTATCGTAAAACCAAACAATGTGCTGCCATAATGTAACACATAATGTAAGACACTTAAGGTTCATGCTACAACATAGGATACTGGCACTGGCTTACTGGTGTACGACAGACAGATATCATATTAGGAGCACACACCTCGTCCCAAGACCTCAAAAAAAAAGACGTGCATCATTTTATAAGGTGCCCAAACCTTTTCACATCCAAGTAGTTTGTGCCATTTTTCAGAGAGTGCAAATCCAAATAGAGGTTTTATTACTCGGTAGGAACATTAGAACGCGGGTAGAGCAGCGGTTCTATACTCTGGTTCCCGGTTCGGCCCCAGGGATTGTTCCCTCGTGGTGCAACTGCCCTGCAATGACCTTCCCATGACCCTGACCACAAGAAGTAAGGTTAAAATCTGAAACAAGATTATAGATGTCGTTCCAAACTGAATCAGGGAAAACCCCCTGATCAGCACTGTTTGTGAGAACAGAGGAACGTGCGCATTTTATTTTTAGCTAAGCGGCTGCTGTAAGGGTGTTTGGTTTTTTGTACGACTGCGATGAAAGATTCTGTGTTGCTGAATCGAGGAAGAGTTCGTCCTCCCAGAACTAAATACGCCTTCAAAGTTCACCTGAGCAAAGGCAGAAATCTGAAACACGACAACACTTACGTCGAAGGTTGTGCATCAGTGGATCAGGGAAGAATTAAGGCACTAAAATACCAGTTTTGTTCATGAGCTTTCATGGAAAGCAAAGAGGCCTGCTGAGCAACTTCCAAAAGAAGAAAACAATCACAAAAGAAGAATAAATCTACACAAGCACGTTCCCATTCACTAGCGTTCAGAGCCTCCCTCTCTCTCTCGCTCTCTCTCGCTCACTCTCGCTCACTCTCGCTCTCTCTCGCTCTCTCTCGCTCTCTCTCGCTCACTCGTTTTAGAAGATCTCACTCAGCCAATGGGTTTATCTCAGGAAACAACTGATCCAGTGCCGAGTTTCATTCTGTGAATGCTAAACGTGAAAATCCCCATTGATTCCACATCTATAAAACTAAAAGCAAAAAATCATTCTTTTCTGCATTTATAGCAGCGTGAAATGTGATCCGCCGAGCCAATCAGACGGCTGCCGCTGCCGAGCAGCTCGCGTGAGAGCCGTGTCCTTCGCTAGGTGAGTAATGCAGACGGAGGAAAGAATGAAGAGACAATAGGAACAAATGAGGAGGAGAAGGCGATGAAAGCGAATGGACGGAAGAAAGAGGACAGAAGGTAAAAATCCTTCTTAAGAGGAAAAACAGAAAGTACAGAAAATATAAAAAGTGACAGGAAGAAAAGGGAGGAAGAAAGGAAAGAAGAATGAAAACAAGAAAAGAAGAGATGTAATGAGGAGAGTAAAGCGAACAGGAGCAGCAGTCTGAATCCACCACTGTGGGGACCCAGGTTCGACGCCTGCGGCTGCTTTCCAGCCAGGTGGGGTTGTCTCTGAGGGAGGGGAGGTTGGTAAGGGACGATCGCTGCAGAAGTGACCCCCATCAGCACCCTGTGAGGAACAGATATCCTGTTCTCCATGGATAGGTCCCCAAAAGTGAACAAAAGAGACAGAAGAAAAGTTCAGAAAAGAAAAAAAAAGAGAAAAAGAAAAGATAAACAGGGAGAAAATAAAAAGAAGAGGAACAAGAAGTTAAAAATTTCAAAGCGCGAAGGTAAAGAGAAAAGACAAAAGGAAAAAGAAAATAAAAGTAGAGAAATAATGGAAGGGAAAAAAACCAAAGCACTAAAGAAAGGAGAAAATACTCAAGTACAACAGAAATAAAAACAAATAAGGAAAACAGGAAAAAGGAAGAAGCACAAACGAAAGACAGAAAAGACTTAAGATGAGAGACAGTAATTAGAATTAGTTTCAACTGAAACTGAAACGTACAGAGCGACAAAGACAAAAACAAATAAAATGATCAACGCACACATGAAAGAAACAAATAAAAAGAAGTGAAACAAGAAAAAAGAAAAAGGGCAAAGCATAAAAGAGAGAAATAAAAAAGAGAACTAAAATATAAAAAATCTTTTATGACCAGTAAAAAAAAAACATTCAGACAAAAAGAGACCAGAGGAAAAAAAAACACAAGCAGAACTGAAGAAGGAAATAAAAAACAAGTACACGGAGCAGGTGATAAAGTAGGATTTTATTATATATTTTAGAACTATTTTAATAAGCCCCTTCTTTTATTTAACCATTTTAACTTTCTTAAACTATAATCATTTCAAGGCTACGAATACAAATCATTTCTAAAATTACTTTTTGGCTCTTTATTTATCTAAAGAAAAGTCACACAAAGCAGCGTTTTTAACATCAGACAGTATCTGATCCAGTCCTGATCCGCTAGACTGTATCGTTTTAAGAGTGGAAATGTGTTGGAGATGTAATCAGGACTGCAGAATGAGGGTAAAAGTATTGGCACCTTTGTGTCGTTTCGATTTTTGGCGGGACTCCGGTACACCGGAGTATTGTACAGCAGTGAAACGGCAAGGCTTGTGGAAGTAATGTTTCCATTAGGACCTGTACAGAGAACTGAGAGCGATTGTGCAGTTTATTACTGCTGAAGGAGTTTAGGAGAACACACACACACACACACACTCACACACACAGAGACGCACCAACCTTCGTCTTCCACAAACACAAACAAGACAAGAAGCTTTCAGGCTCCGCAGATGAGATTTACTTGGTCTATTTCTTTTATCTCCTGTCTTTTCTCGCCCAGAGGACAGAAAGGACGGCTATGCAAAACAAACCAGGCTGCTCTCGCCTTCTCTTCCTCTACACTTTCAATTCACAAAGTCCCATTTAAAATTAATCTCCTGCAGCTACTGGACCTCCGGTTGTCATCTCGGATAATTCACGCGCGTGTGCGTTTTTATGAAGACGGACAAAAGCAGGTACCGAGGAGAAAAAAAAAAAAAAAAGCCCAAAAATAGGCTGGAAGCCATGCGCCGTTGCCATGGAGAGTCGCGTGTTGCCAGGGCGATGGCGTATTTCTCTCCCGTGCTAATGGCCTGTCCTTTTGCCAGGCAACAAATAGCCTCGTGATGCAACTGCACCTGTCTCCGGAACGATGTGTTACCATGGAGGCGTGCCTGTTGCTGTGGCGACCATCACGCTCATAACCCCGCAAGGGCAAACGTGCAGCAGGGCCCAGAGAGCCAGCTGTTCCACCTGCTCTCTCTCTCTCTCTCTCTCTCTCTCTCTCTCTCTCTGATGCCGTGTGGTTAGGGTGTTCAGGAATGTGGATGTGTCCGGGCCTGTCTTACACAACCCACTTTTAATCAGCGTCCGCGCTCTGCGCTGGAACTGCATCCGGTGCCTCCGGTGCCAGAATGGCCGCCTTCCCGAAGATGACCCCAGCTACAAAGGAGTCGTCTTTTCTAATGTCTAATCTTTTCGAATCTTTCCATCTACTGTACTGCTTGCGGTCTAAAAATCTACCGTCCCTTTGTGTGGCTCCTTTTACAGTCGTGATTTTCGGCCTCAGAAAATAAATGCGGGTCCATTTAAAGTCGATGGAAAGAGTGCCGAGCGGCCGCGGGTGACTCAGCTGATTTGCGCGGCCCGCTATAAAAAGCTTCATTCTGCTTCCTGCAAGCCGCAGTGGCCAGATAAACACTTTATTACACGCTGCTCCATGCAGCTACGCCATCTGGCCTGAGAGCAGGAGAGGAAGCCGAGCCCCCGAGTGTCCTCACACAGGCATACGTGCACTTACACACAAACCAATACACACTAAAACTACATGAACACGCGCGCACACCCAACACAAACGTCTAAAGTTAAAGGTAGAGCTCTACAAGATTGGCTTCCCCTTAATTTCATTAAAACGCGATAATGAAATGTTTGCCAAAGTGTCATTAAACTTAAACTGCTCCTGGCAAGCAGTGCAGCGCAGAAAAACTTATTTCAAAGCCCAAGACTCAGATCTAACAAACAGTCACTGCAATCTGTGTGTCTATGTGGTACTGTGGTAGCCTAGCGGTTCAGGCAATGGACTCGGGACCTGATGGTCCAGGGTTCAAACCCCACCTCTGCCAAGATGAACACAACTGGGTCCTTAAGGAAAACACTAGCTCAATATGGCTTGGGCTGGAAGGTGCTCTGGATAAGGGCGTTTGTTAAATGCTGTAAATGTAAATACATGCCATCCTGATGAAGCTGCTATTGCTCTAGTGGATATACTCAATTATAGAAGCTGATTTTTTTTACATTTGTCTACTCCAAATTTCCTTTATTTTATCGTGCATTTAAAGAAAAAATAAAGAAACTGAGAAAATTCTGAATTCTTATGCCTGCCATCTGTGTTCTCCATGGAGAGGTACCGGAGAGCCTGCAACTACACAAAAGAGAAAGTAGAGAAGCTTTAAAGAGAAGAAAAGAGAAAAAGAAAATGGAAATGGAGACGAATAAAGAGAAAAGAAGAGGAGCTAAAAAAAAAATCAGAAAAGGACAAAAAATGAACGAGAGAAGTAAAAGGAAGAGAAACGCACACAAATACAAAAGCAAAGAGAAAAGAAAACGGAGAGAAAATAGAAGAAAACAGGAAACAGGAAAATGCTAGAAATTAAAAAAACTAAAACATCCAGAGTGGGTGTTAAAGGAGAATTTTACGCAGAAGATTTCAATAAGTTGTAAACGTTTTAATTGAATAAGGCTATGAATCTGAATTATTTAAATGGCTTTAAACTTAAACAGGACTGACTGAATCAGGTCTAAATTATATACAGACATTACAGCATTGCTAAAACAACTAATCTAATTGTGTCATGCTTTATTTGTTTATTAATCTAAAGCCTTACAATGACAGATAAGATCAGATCAACACTCAGGTTATAGCAGAGCTAATCTCAACCTAATGCATGTCTACGGGAGGAACCTGGAGTACCAGGAGTAAACCCACGCAGACCCTGCGAGAACAAGCAGATTCCACACAGAAAGTACCCAGGCCACTCCGCCCTGGGATCGAACCCAGGACCTTGCTGCATGGTGGCCTAAAAAAAAACGTGAAAGTTAAGGCTCCAAACACTGGGTCAAACATGGTGATATGTAAACGCAGCCTAAATTCGATACTTGACTCAAACTTTCCCACTTCTTCCCAGTACTTTACCACGTTTTCATGTCCAGGATTTTAAGGTTTCAGCTCCACTTTACTTCACGTTCTTTGACTTGTTACTACCCACTTCCAACCTTAAGCCTTTAAACGCAGAGTGCCTGGTTTATCCTCCTCTGAGCTCAAACCGTACCTACAATCTTTCAGTGTCCCGACTCCATACTGGTCAGAAATCCTTCCTCTACCACTTCAAACATCCCAGTAAAAATCCTGGTGGATCTTATCGTTTACATTTTCCTCAAATGTATCTTCGAGCTCTTGGTGATCATTTATTTATTTATTTATTTATTTAATCCACTCGGGGTCGCGGGTCAGCCGGTGCCCACCCGGCGACTCTGGGCGCCAGTCCATCGTAGGGCACACCCACACGCACACACAGACACATGCACACACTGAGTGCCACTTTTAGAGACACTAATTAACCTAACACGCAGGTCTTCAGACTGTGGGAGGAAACCGGAGTACCCGGAGTAAACCCACACAGACACAGGGAGGACATGCAGACTCCACACAGTAAGGACCCAGGCCGCCCCGCCCTGGGATTGAACCCGGTTTTTGCTGTGAGGTACTGGTGTTACCCCCCCCCTCCCCCCAGTGCCGCCCCTCTTGGTGATTACTGTTATTATATTATATGGGAACTGAGAGACAGACTGTTAGTCTTTAAGTGGAATCACTTTGTGCCGTACTTAAACGTACAGACCATTCAAGAGTTTGAAACATTTTTTAACGCTCTGACCAAGATGGATACATGCAAATGTAAATGGATGAAAAACGATGTAGATATAGATGAGGTTACAAATGCTTGAGTGTCTTCTAAAATAGAACATCATTTCTCAATAAGCGAACCTAAAAAGGACACACACGATATTTGCTTGCACTTCTCATGGAGTATGCTAGGCCAGCTAATGACGCTTGCTCAATGACATTCACACACACAAACACACACACACACACACACACACAAAGAAGGAACGCTGACACAACACTGATATCATCACACCCATACAGTAATATAATGAACACGAGCTTTTGGAGGTCACGTCAGCTTCGTATTGCTACCATGAGCTTACGTGGTGTAAAAATAAGCGTTTGTGAAGAAGGGGCTGTTTACCGAGAGAGAGAAGGCTGAATGTGCAGCTTCGCTTTCTGCACAAGTGCACGCAGGTACTGACTTTTTAATATCTGACCTCATTGAGTACGGTCTCCTGAAGGTTTTTGGGGAGTTCTGCACTGAAGTCGCAGCAGCGTGCCGGCAGAGAAGCTTTTTTTTTTTACCATTATGAATACTGAAAAGTGGAGCAGCGTGAAAGCAAGCGAAGTGACGGGAGGATAAACAAAAACATCCATTAGAATACCTTCTGCATTAAAAAAGCCAGACCTCCTTTTCCAGCTTGCAAACAAAACTCCTGCTTGCCTCCACGTTTAACTCACTAATGTCAGCTAAACCTAAAGACTCACTTAATCCAGGTCGTTTCCAAAGAAAAGTTTAGATGAAACGGCTCAATCAGACATGTGGAGTGTGATGATCAAAGTAACCCAGGTGATGTCACAGATAGAAACAATCTGTCGTTTATTAATCACTTTTCACTCCTCATTAATCACACACTCACACACACACACACACACACTCACACACACTCAGACACACTCTCACACACTCACACACACTCAGACACACACACACACACTCACACACACTCACACACTCACACACACACTCAGACACACACTCAGACACACTCTCACACACTCACACACACACACACACACACACACACACACACACACACACACACACACACACACACACA
>JAUZST010099446.1:0-18602 GCA_034779995.1 Parotocinclus haroldoi
CTGGGTTCTGTTGATGAAGACCAGTAGAGTGATGCTGAGGTGGAGGAACATCTAAGTGTGTGGTGCTGGAACTGGTAGATCAGCGCATTTTAATTCAATAGTTCAATGGTTTTTGTAAGCAGTGTAGATCATCAGAGCGCTCATGCATCAAGACAGCTCATGTACGGTGAGGTTTGAAAATCGCAGACAACTGATAGTTTCATTGATATTGATATTGCCTTTTGAAGGCTAATGTATTACGTGTTGCACTACGGTTTGGGAACAACCAAATTAAACACTGCCATGCAGATTACTGCAGAATTGGACTCGTCTTTTCTGAAGTCTTTCCAAGAAAAACAAATCTAATGCAAACGTAATCTATGCACCACTTAGTTAGCAGTAAGTGTGGCTGGAAACAAGTGTCACATGCCTACATACTTTTGGCCACATAATGTACTACAGGGTAAGTCAAAAGTCACAGGAGATGTTGTGAGCCTTTGTCTAGGACTTTTCGCAAAGACTATCAAAGACTACGTGGCTTGTTGTCCACAGTTCTGGTTCCTCTGACTTAGGCGATGAGGAACACACACTGCGCTGTGTGAAATTGGTGATCTTTGTGGATGTCAGTTGTTGAAGTCTGTGGCTACCTGCATTCCCCAAACATCAGAATCATCAAGTCCATCTTCAGTTAGCTGTGACGAACAAAAAAAAGTTTTGAAATTTCTGTGTTGAACTTTTGAACCACAAGAGATGTTATGTATACAAATATGAGTGCAGCAGTTAATTCTGGTCTTCTGTGATACATGACCACCTTCCCATTGAGAAAACCTTATGTCCAGTATGGTGGCCATGTTCCGGACATAGCCTAAAAGATAGGCCCCCTCACCCATTATTTGGGATATTCAGATATGTCATTTTCCCTTTTGTTACCGAAATAAAATGGTGTCCTGTGTCTTTTGACTCACCCTGTATATTGTGATTTTACAGCATCACTTACATGTATGATTATGTAGGCTAACAATACCTACATTTGCATGCAGTTTAACAATCTATTAATGGTTGAACTAACAGAGCAATCGCATTGCACGAAAATCAACTGATATTAATCTGACACTTTGCATTTATGAGGTGCGTCATTTAGTAACCTGAAGAAGACAAATTGCCAGTAAAGCATCATTTTTATATACTGGGATGCACAATCCTGTACACAATCCTATGTATTTAATCATGAAATTTTACCAGCTATAGGTACAGCAATGGCTATGGTGAACAGGCAACCATTATTTAATGAGGCAGGATGTCCTTTTTCCTGTTTTATCTTTAATCAAGGGATATTTTGCAAGGTTATAAGAATTAAGACACAAGCAAACCGATTGAATACTTGAGCACATGTAAATCTATTGTTATCCACTTATTAGCAAAGCCATTAAAAAGTCATATTTTTTGCTTGTTAGTTTGACAGGAGTCACACATCTGTATGTGCCACACTAAAGTCTGCTGTTATCTTTAAACAGGGTTACATCAAGCATATATATATATATATATATATACACACACACACACACACATTTAGACATATATATACTCAGAAATTAGGATCCGTTTCTGCATATAAATATTTAATTTCAAATCTTCTACAGGATGAAGGCCCAGATCCTTGGGGTTGGCCATCCCATAGAGGTGTATTTTTGCCTGCACCTAGTGAATTCTGAGATTCCAACACCCCTTGTAACCCTGATTAGATTAAGGATAAATTGGAAATGTTCTTATAGGCTTGGAATATTTCAGATTTTAACCTAGTCAATCTAAAACATCTAAAATAGCCTGGGTATCAAGTAACTGAAATGATTTGAGGAATGGTGTTATTAGTGATTAGATAAATTAGCATAACTTTTCCACTCGCATCATCCTAAACATGCTAATTACCATTAAGACCTATTTAAAGTGAAACTCGTTAGCAAATATTTTCCACTCAAGTCATGTTATCTTTAAATTCCAGGGAAGTACCAGGCTCAGTGTTGTGTAGTCATGGCTGCTCTGTCTTTTCATAAGAACAGCACAGTATTTGTGTATTGAGGTTGCATGGAACGTGTATAGCATGTTTGTATTTCTGTCATCTGTGGTTGTACACACATAGGCTTGCTGCACAGGATTAGACATGCTCAAATATCCAAGAGCAACATCGAAGGCGTTCACCCGGTGCCAAGAAGGAAGTCCACGTGAGAGAACGAGACAGGGACTCCAGTCAAAACACACAAACGCAGAACAAACGCTGCTGACTTCAGGTGCTTCAGTCTAATCTGATAGGAAATCAGTGACGTAATGCAAGCACAGGAGGGCAATTATGGTACAGATAATGAGAATAAACTTACAAAGTATGGTTTGCTGATGTTGAGACAAACATTTCAGGTTTCAGACAGATAGGCATTACCCTCACACTGCATCTACCGATTCCCTTCATAACATTGTGTCTATTGTAATTGTAAACCATATCAGGTACATTATCACAGGTGCAATTTCTTAAGTTACTTTATGTAGACAATCTGCTGTTGCTGTGTAGATTATAACCCCTGTTCTTTCACACACACACACACACACACACGCACACACCCCACACGCACACACAGGGTTCTTACTAAGGAGCATACAGGCGAGCATTCTGAATGGACAAACAGCAAAAGTAGGCTCTTTTGACTTACTTTCTGCCATGTTCTCCTAAAAATAATCTATAATGAAATGGCTCTCCAACTTTGATGGCAAAATTGACTGCATTATACAATGCTTTGATCAAACCTTAAATACCAGGACTTATGGTTCAACATCAGGGACCTAACTCACAGTCCTGTTCCAAAATCTGGTGAAAAGCTTTCTCAAAAGAGTGACGGCTGCTGTAGCAGCAATGGGGAAATATACTCCATAACTAATATTCATGTTTCTGAAGGCATGTTTTGGTTATCCACAAACTTCCGGCTATATACTCTTTAACAATAGGTCTAGACGTCGTCTAAAACATTAGTTCAAATAATGGGTAAGATCGAACACTAGGCTTAATCTAGGGAATAACACAACATTTACATAAGAACAACACATTAAAAAAACATTACATATTATTTGATAGATAGATCGTACGCTTCAGGTCATAATCTTGCTGCATAACCCACATTATTGAGATTCCTCTAAGGGATACATGTCCTCATATTTTTCTTAAGAATTTGCTAGTATAATTCAGAAATCATTGTTGGCATATCATTGTGCCCCAGATTTAGTCAATCAGTTTAAAAATATTATTACTAACCCCATGTTTCACAGAAGTAATAAAAATCACAAGTTGGAATACAGTGTTTACCTTTCTCCATTTAAACCAAACATATCTAGTTTGACCTCATCTGTCCAAAAAAGGTTTTGTTCAATAATCTCTCACTTGTCCACATGATCCTGAGCAAACTGGAAATGGGCAGCAATGTTCTATTGGAGAACAGATGCAATCATGCAATCATGCCATGCATGCATGTTTTTCAGTGTTCGCCTGGTGGTCGACTTATAAATATTAACATTAAAGGCTTTGTTTGTCAGCCACTCCTGGAGAGAGTATCAACAGTCTCGAATCTCCATTTTTAAACAATTTGTCTGACTGGGGACTGACTTTTTAGAGATCATTTTATAGATCATTTTATAACCTTTTTCTAGTCCGATGGGCACCAACATCTTTTGACTCTAATTTCTCCTTCAACTGATAATCCTAGCTGTTCACATTCTTTACCACTCACAGGTATATAATATTGGATCGTTTACCTAAATTAATAAATTACCACGTATAATACACTGCTCACAAAAACTACGGTATACTTCATTACAAATTGCATTACTAATTATGTTCTAGATATAATTCCTAGATATTTAATATCTCATTTGTTTAACCGGGATTGCTATCTACTTTTAAGACTTGTGTGAAAATACCATTATGCTGTTTTAGATCATATTTATGCCAGAATTAAAAGACTAAAGGTTCACAAACTTCTAAGCATAAATGTTTATTTCCAGACACGCATATGTGTGTTTTAAAAAAGCCCTAGCAACACTTCACACACTGGTAACAATAAAATGCACTATTGTGTCAGTGCTGTGCCGTGGAAAGTCCACAACCCAAATAACATATGATGAGCAGTAGTCTTTTGATTGTCTTTTTTATCTGCAGGAGTGGATGCATGCTGGCAAACTGTGCAGGGTGAAAATCAGGCTTCAGTCAATAACTGTACTGTGTGCTTTATAAACTGGTCGGCATTCAAATAGCGCCCTCAAGTGAGTTATACTATATGACCCAAACGTCAAGCTTAGTTGCAGCTGTTGCTTTGTGACTACAGCTTGAAAAGAAACTACATAGTGTGTTCTCAGTAAATCCAGCCGCATGAATATTTCTCATTTTCAAATACTTTTTTAAGTTTCAAAAATTCTGAATGTTTTACTTACTCATGTCAGTGATACAGACCAATTAAATACATGGCTCACAAAAATTAGATATAGAAATACATTTTTGTGAGCAGCTTTAGAATTTGTCTAGCAGCTTCTGGCTAGGAGGCCAGCAAGGGCCAGCTGCTTGAAACAGCAGTTGCTCAAGACCTGGGTTCCAGCCTCAGAGTGTGCCTACTACATGAAGGTCAGATGGTGTGGTTAAAGGGTCCTGCGATTGACTGGCATCCCATCCAGAAAGCACTTACTTATCTGAGCGCAAATGAATTCTGGGATACTCTGTCTAGATCCAAGCCATGCCAGCCTAAGCCAACTCAGCGTTGCTGATTATGTAATAAGTTACTGCATTTCTTCATTCAGCACAGGAAAGCTTTCTGAAAATATCTGAATCACTGGGTAAATGAGAATTAGTATGATTTACTCAGCGCACTCAGAGCACACCAGACTGAAGCAGAAAATCTCAGTTCAGGTGGGTATTTACCCTTTCAGGAAGGATGGGTAGCCTATGAAGAGTGGAGCCTGCGGTATGCGGACGTGAGGGTGATGGCTTCCCAGGTGTCATGGAGCAAATGACTGGCTTGTGCTCACTGACGAACAGTCTATTACCTGAACTAAAACACAAGGCTACATATTAACCATGTCCATGTATTTCATTAACCCATGAAATTATTTAAATGTGAAGTTACATATGAACGTTCTTTCTTACAAGTCTCATAATCAGCATAACAATTAGAGTAAAAAGTTGATTTGGGAAAAAAATCTGAGCAACAATAAAATTTATTAGAAATGACTATGTTCCCCTTTTGCTGGAATGACAGTGTGCACTCAAGTTTGCATCAACTCCACAGTTTGTGTTCTACAATTACTGTCCATTTGTTCAGTTCCACCTACCATATAGATACACTTTGTATCTCCGTAATTACAAATTTTGGTCCATCTGTTTCTCTGCATACTTTGTTAAGTCATGTCAAATTTATTTATATAACGCATTTCACAATACAACATTGTCTCAAAACAGCTTTACTATTTTAGATTATCTTCTAATATCTATGTCCAATCCCAAATTGAGTAAGCTGAGGGGCATTGGCAAGGAAAAACTCCTTAAATACTTTGTGAGTCCCTGTTACTCTGTTCTCAAATGGTCAGGACCTGCACAGAGCCACCACAGCATATCATTTTTAGAACTGCAGTGACACTGCTTTGTTGGTATGATTTGAATAGATACAGCAGTGCTGCTGGAGTAACCCTGTGTTCTCTCACTGTGTACTCTATTAAACACATCTATCATCTTGCAGTAGCCCATCTACTGTAATTATATATACAAATACATACATACATATTCTTTACAAAACGGCTTATTATTCTAGATATATAAAGAAGAGTAGCTGAATTTATCCCGGTTTGCTATGTGCAGTGATCACAGGGCTTGTGCCTGGTCTTTGAGGCTTAAGGTGAATCTGAGGCGGAGCAGGTTTCCATTCCTCAGCCTCAGGACTCACTGCCTTAAGGTTTGCATCCCTTCCTAAAGCTGCTGGATCTGAAATGCCTTCAAGATTATGTGCAGCACTCCCTGCGTTACTGATTCTAAGCCTACGGGCTCGAATCCCTGCTATCTTCTTGCCAGTTGAGGTCACCACAGCTCTGGGTGGAGGTGAAGGAGACATGGTGTGATCCGACAAAGAGGACAGTCTGGACACCTCTGCAAAAAAAAAAAAGATGTGTAAAAAATATTTTTCCCTATACCCAAATCCTGGACGGTATGAAACAGAATGGACCTACCTGGTGAAGAGTGGAATGCAGAGTCAGGAGACTGGCCGAAGCTCTTTCTTTCCTCATGTTCAAATTCCCTGTCACTTACAGGACTGAGACTGTGGCTTCTTTCACCATATTCATTAGTGTTGTCTTTATCATCATCGCTGTCATCACTATGCACGATTCTCAGAACTTGAGGCTCGTGGCCTCTTTCAATGGTCAAAAGACGTCTAAAATGCAACAAACACACACACACACACACACACATATATATATATATATATGGAACAAAAATCAAACACAAGGTAAGTATAAAGTGCGTATTTGAAACTGGTCCGTACTTGCTATGTTCTTTCCTCCAGGCTCTGAGCTCAGCAAGCACATCACTCCGGTCCAGACTCCCTGCATCTTTGATGTCATATGTATGCTTAGGATCATAGCTATCCAGCTGATTATACGGCCTGGAATTGCAGCTCTGCTGCAACACCCAAAAAAATATGAAATAATATCTATCCATGACATATTTTATAACAGATTCCTAGTCAGGGCTCAAGAGGTTCTCTGCTACATGGGTACACAAGCCAACTATTATATTATTTAATGTTTCAGGATGTCTGTTGGTAACCCACCTGTGGTGGCAATCCTGCCTTTACCTTCTGCCATCGTGCCCGAACCGCTTGAAGAGGATTTCCACAGAAGTAAACCTTTCCCATCCCTATGCACATATATAAAACCGTAACTGTGGTCAGGAACGGGTGTTGGGTAAGATTTTAGATATGTGTTTGTGTACTAGTGCCTACAGTCATTATGGAGACAGGACATAACCATATATGAGAGTGTTGTAGTCTTATGTAAAAAGCTTGGGGACCAAATGACATTACTGACTATCAGAATGAGAGGAATTCACTATCGCACCATTGCAGACTCACGAGTCTTTCAGCACTGCCTATGGCCTGGCTGGATACAATACACACAAATTTTCACATCTGAGGGAGTGTTCATCTCCTGTCGGCAATTAAATGCACCAACAATAATGGTAGACTCAAAGAGCAAATGCAATTTGTTTTATAGAGATACTTGCTGACCTGTGGCCTTCCTCATTCAGCAAGGGGTTGTGCATACAGTCATGAGACTGTGAAATTGGGCAGACAAAATTGAGAGAAAAAAAGAGATGATTTGGTAGGAAAATATCTCAAATGTATCCATTTTTCAAATGACCCACTAGTGTTTTTTGTTAATGATGCATTAACTCTTAGAGACCAGGGGCTATCTTGGGAGTTTTTGATTCTGGTTTTGTTTGCATAATATTGGTTCTTTGGTAACACACCAAACAGGACAATTTTTACAAATATAATTTTAAATACTAATATCTTTGCTAAATGACTAACAATGTAGGGATCAATCAATGCGCCACCCAACATTCAAATTGAACGTTCCATCCAGAATTCAAACCCAAGTCATCACAAACTGCTGTTATCAGCTTAGCACTGAGCTACCGGAGCTGCCAACAATATACAGTATGAGCATACACAGTCATCTCACCATGTGTCAGATCGCTGGTCATGTGATCCAGATTGTTTGGAGCAGAACCAGCTGAGCCTGGTCTGGAGTCAGCTGAGGACGAGGAAGCCTTTGCAGTGCCAGGGCAACTACTGATGCACAGACTGGTGCCTGGGCGTTTGGCAGAGCCAGGTCGGGACATGTTACACACACTGCCACCACTCTGCTCTATATAGACAAAACACAAATCTGTTTAGGGTATAATCTTCCCATTATGCTTTCATAAAAGCATTTCCTGATTAAATTATATGGAGTATAAATAAAACATCAATCACCAAACAATTAGCATATTGATGATATCAGTATTCACCTAAGAGTTCCAAGCGGTCATTAAAACAGGCTGTATTGGTACTGTCTTTAATGGAATTTTTAAGCAGAGACCAGTCCTCCATTGTAGTCTGAGACTTTTCCTCCTCTGCTGGAACATCATCCAGGAATCGCAGTGTTGGAATTAGATTCCTGACCATAGACCTGTACTCAGATTCCTGTCAAACAAACAGCAAGTTGGACTCAAGGAACTAGTTTAAACATTGACCCAGCTTAAACGTGTATGTGTGTGAGTGCGCAAATCTGTTTCAGACCCCAGAAATCCGCACTGTATACAGCATTACACGCATACACACACACCAACACACAAAGTCAAAAGTGGGAGGCCACTAGTGAAATCTTGTGAAATGTTTCTAATTTGCATTCTTATTTAATGTACTGATTTATTAAAACGTTTGAACAACTTTTTTGTTTTACAATATACATCAATGTATCAGTATTTTGTACGTCCGTCGTTTTCTTTGTCATCCTCCCTGGTCAGGGTCACAGAGATGATGGTTCAGAACCTAGAGAGAAATACTCTACTGCAAAGCACCACCGGGAATGCAACCCATCTGACAATGCATTTGACAGCTATCAAATCTGAATATATCTGTTTTATGTAATTAAAGGTGTCTATAGTTTATAAAAAGAGTGTGTGTTGTATGTGTATATATTGCTCAGGTAAGAATACATTTTCCTCTCAGTTGGTCCCAGCTGAATGCATCACATAGCACTTCAAGGTACACAGACTCCATCTGTGTCTGTAGCTCATCCATCAAAGCAAATTTATGACCCACATCTATCACAAATAAGAGAAGTGGGAGAGAATGCTCAGTAAGCGCTACAGCTGTGAGAGAGAGATTCAAAACACACACCCTCACAAATAAAAGCGAGAGACAGACAGAGAAGCCATAAACAGGCAGATGACAGCATCCCTTCTTCACTGCAATAGCTAAAGCATATTTAGCACACTTTGACTAGACTGCATGGATTGCTCCAGTTTCTTAGTTCCTGGCAGGGAGTCTGCATCATGCAACAAATAAAAGTAAAATCACATCATTTCACTTCACAAATTTAGATTTAGATGTGCTTATGTCCAATTTCCCCCCACACATGTCCAGTTCAGATCCTGGTTCCAGTTAGAGACTGGTTTAAACTTGGCGTGTTCTCCCCATGTCCACACAGGTTTACTTACACATCCCCAAATCCTGCCATCAGGAACTTTGGCCCATGAGATCCTGCCTTTGCTCTCCAGACTCACTAAAATCATTTAATAGCGCAAAATAGAAAACTAAATTCAGCCAATTTCAATATAGAAATATAGAAATGCCATGATGACATGATAGAACTATTCTTATGGCCAACACATTTCACTTGGGATCCTCATTTCCATTAGATCCCTGTAATGGATGCAGCCTGGCACAGCAAGATCAAATATCAGACGGCAGCTTTCATTTCTCTGAGGAGGCTAATTGCATGTCAATGGCCCAAAGATCCATTATGGCTCTGGCCCTCAAGGTTAGTCTGCAGAATCCCACAGTGAGAGAGTGACAGTCACACACAGAGTGTGATACATTCACACAATATAGAGCAATGACTTTTCACTCCGATATTACTTCTAAATCGGTTAACTGACAGGAGGACATTCTATGGATTCCACAAAAATGAATTAATCAAGAAATCCAGTGCTTTAACTCTGGCCCCAAAAGCACATCCCCACAGTGACAGGTCTGATAGCACTCTTAAGTCAACCAACTAAAGCACAGAACATTCATTCATTCACTTTCTTGTCTGCTTGAAACAAAGTAGCATTATGAGAAATGTGATACTTGTAATGAATTTGCGTGTCATGTAGTTCTGCTTAACAATCCAGCTTCAAATTATGCTTTTACTTCTATGATTTTAGTGAGCTACAGCAACAATTTAGTGTGTCCCTGTAAAGTGGGACTGAAGATGCCCCTGCTAGTTGGTCTCCAGGTATAAGATTAAAGATGAATTTCAGATTTTATATATATATATGTACATACATACACGTATATACGTACAGACCTTTACATTGCATGCACGCAGCTGAGCCATTACACGTAACATTAGTCAAAGCACTGTCCTGTTTGTGTGTCGCTGTGTGTGTTTGTGCCACTGCCCGCGTCACAAGTGCACAACTGCAGGCTAAATGTTATCTGCACAGAATCAGTTACACGAAACTAATTAGACTGTGCATCTCTACATAAAATATTGTGGCATCATCAGGAATCCAATTGACAGATCTCTAGACAACTGGTAAGGGAACCACATTTCACACTATGAATGGTCAACAACCAAATATTAAACTTGGACACATGAAGCCTGTAGTTTGTGGTTCACTACAATATTTGGAACAATTGGGGAAAATCCAATAGGTAATGTTCACATATGATTTGATGTCTAATAATAAGGTGATCTGTGTTCGAATTCCTCAGTCAAGCCGTAAATTGTCAGAACATGTGTTGCCCATTTCTACTCTACTCACAAAACGAGGGGATAATTAATTATGGTATATTTCATTTTGAAGTATCCCCTAATTTTTGTGAGCAGTATATTAGACATCAGGTATGTGCAGTCAACACTTTACATTTGATCAGCGATCCATTTTCATAAAGCGCAAATTGTGAAATTTGACCTTGCTGTACCTGCGGTGCTTCTGCATGGGAACGCGTGCATACAGGGTTTCCCTCCAGGGTCAGAGATCTGAGCTTCCCACACAGACCCAGGTATTGCACCTGGATCAGATCTTCTACATCGTTCCCCTCAAGGTCCAGTACCTCTAAATGCTCCAGCATGCTCACATGGCTCAGATCTGAAATGTTGTTGTAGGCTGCATACAGCTCCTGGAAAAAGAGTGCAAAGCAATGCCTTCATTATAACAACGTCAGCATATAGCCCTAATAATTGGGAGCGCAAATACTTTCACAGCAGTCTACCACTGAGAATTTCACACAATTGTTCCTGCTCTCTGTGTGAAAAAAGAAGCTGATATTGCCAACAACAATAATATACGGTATTAGATCCGTGCATCCTTAATAATAAGAACAAAGCATCAGCTATTTTTTACCAAACAGGACATACAAACCCAATATTACCTTCAGTGAGTAGAGTGAATGGATTCCATCCAGGTCGGCCAAGCCACATCGAACCACAGAGAGAACTTGAAGATGAGAGAGAGCAGTTCCAAGATCCCTGAGGAAACTGTGAACAATGAGTGACCTCTCCCTTTGCCCCCCCAAATCTATTCCTATTATCTCCCCTTATCCACACATTGGAATTATCTGCACTCCCCAATTTGTTTGAGAATCCAAAAGCAGTAAATGCTAAAAGTTTTCATGTCATCTCTGAGCTATCCAGAGTATCTCTTCCATCTCAAATCTGGGCTTGCCAATTATAATAAAAATAACTGAAAATTCACTGGTGTCTGACAAGGTTTAAGAATTAGCTTACATCCTTTTCAAGATTAAACTGACATAAGACAAACAAGAGAACTTTAGGCTTTATTGTGATCGAGTGTAAAGGAATAGAAATACAGCAGTTTTACCTACGTACAACAGTTTTATTTTGTCAGTGAGTCTATGTGATATATATATATATATATATATACACTGCCCATTCAAACCCATTCATGTTGTAACAAAGTGACAAATGAGAACCACACGTCTTTAAATTTCCAACACTAAAGAAAAACTGAAAAATTGTACCTCTGTTCAAGACAGAGCTTAACAAAAATAGTACAACAACAGTACAATCAGGCCAGTGCTACAGTCTGACAATTTGTGGCATCTATTACTCTGCTGTTTAAAGATAAATTGAAGATTTATGTGTGAACAATGCTTATTTAGATATTTTAGAACCTATTTTCTATTTAAGCACTTCGCAAGGTTGCCTGACTCACCATGCATTTTTTCATGTGATCATGCTTAATTGCAAAGAATAGCAATACAACATTATGTATACCTGGTCAGCAACAATGATTGGTGGGTTTCAAATTATTGTCCACATGAATACCTAGACTCAGGGTTTCCCAGCATCACACTGCCTCCACTAGCTTGCATCCTGATGCTATCACCTGTCCATATAAACAGTACACATGCCCCCCACCCATCCGCATGAAGGGGTCTTACTGACCTACCTACTGGTCAAATCAAGCTACCATACCTAAATCCAGCCCGGTGAGGGCTTAACCAAGTATGACAAGTTTACGCTCATTTGAACATGGCAGACAACATTTCAACTGCGTAAGATTCCAGAATAGAAGTGCTGTGTTGGATAAGGTACAACGTGCAAATTACACAGGTAGAGTCCAAGGTCAGATTTAAACTGGGGATCTCTGGATCTATGAGGCGCTCACCACTTACTCACCACTTATGCCACTGTGCCATCTACCACATATGAAAGCAAAAGCCTCTGTTGCACCCTGCTCATCCTGGTTGTAGATTTCGGTAATTAAACGTAATTAAACGAAATCAACAATTGCCCTTTGAGAACTATTGCAAGTGAGACTTCAGTAAACAAATTTTGCATTCTTTTTGACAAAAAAGGAGTATTCATAGCATACTCTGATTAATTGTAACATAATTAGAATCATAATTAGAAAGACAGATCTCTATTCTAGTCTCTATTTTTCTCCCTCTAAAACGCACACTCAATCCCCAATTTCCATTTGTGAGCATGTCAAGTAAACCTGTTCTCCAGATGGACCAACTTAACAAAGCCATCCTTTGAGATATAGCCTAGTGCTTGTCTATAAAACATAACATCACAGCATTCAGAAAACAGGTTGCACTGTCTACAGGATTTACTGTCTTCTGAAATGGAGGGTCACAACCAAGCACAAGGGCGTTCCCATGGAAATCTTGCACCTGTACTTCATAGATCATTGGACCAAAGACCATTCAAACCCACTCAAGTTCTTAATTGCATACACAGCTCAAGATTCCCAACAACTATATTTAAAAACTACATTTATGCCTATTATAAGCAATATATGTGAAATATTTTCGATAAACAATGTTTTACAAAGAGGACCTACCGCACAGATGAGATCAAACTGTTGTTCATTTTCAGCTGCACAAGATTGGGCAAGTAGGCACCTGCAACATGAAAGGGGAACGTACACATTAAAAACTCTGCTGATGCAAATCGTCGACCTGAGCTCCCTTAAACTTGCCTCTTAAAGTCTGATCACTAGCACAGAACGTTCCTCTAATGAGAAGTAACTCAGTTTTGACCTCATCAACTTCCACCTTTCCCATATACATTACACAGGATCCTTCAAGAACAAATGAGCAAGATGGCATACAACAGAACAAGCACTTTTGCTGCTACTGTACTGCATGTTAAGTACAAATTTGGGGAACAACCTACTGCATTACTTACTCATAATATCTGTTCTGATCTTCAACAAAATCATAATAATAATAATTAATAATACAAAAACAGTTATGCAACCTTAAATCAGAAAAAGTTGGAACGATATGGAACAAGAAAAAACTTTTATCTAATTGCAGACACAATGAACTATAGATTTCATACTTCTTTCTGTTCAACTTCATTTCATTTCTTAATATACATCCATTCCTGCATTCCAAACGTACAGCACGTTCCAAAAGAATGTTGGGATGGGGAAATTTAGGGCTAGTAATGAGGTAAAAAGTTGAATAATGATGTGATTTCAACCAGGTGATCAAGCGGTGACTGTAATCATGATTCCACACCTTGAATGCTTTTTCATGCTCCTCAACCTGTTCCTGAAAAATGTTTGCAGTGTGCGTTATCAGGCTACTGGACGCCATTCCAACACAGAGCTGTGTACGAAGCACAAGAGCATGACCTTTATTCAGACATGGGCAATAGTATCCATGTGCTAGTGTCCATGTGCTAGTGGCTAGCAGAGAAGACCCCTGAGCCACCTGAGCATCTATCCATGTAACCTAAAGTAAATAAACTGTTCTACAGAGTCAAAAGACACAAGACATCCTCTTTCCAGAAAGGAAAAATGACATATCTGAATACCCTTGCAAGAATGGGTAAGGGAAACTATCTTTTAGGCTATGTCTGGAACATGGTTGTCATCTTGAAAGCTATTGGCTCAAGGGCAGGTATTTCCATTGGGAAGGTGGTCATGTAGCATATCAAAGAAGACCAGAATTGTTTTGGTCTCTTGTGGTTCAAAAAAATATCACACAGAAAGTTCAAAACTTTTGTTGTTCGTCACAGGTAACTGAAGATGGAATTGATTACTCTGAGGTCCGGGAGAACACAGCTGCCATATCATAGTCATAGACTTCAACAACCGACATCAGGAAAGATCACCGATTTCACACAGCACTGTTGTATCCCTCATAACCAAATTCAGAGAAACCAGAACTGTGAAAGGCAAGCCAAACCCTTGCGAAAATCCATGGTGTGGCATGCAACATGTCCTATGACTTTTGACTCACCCTGTATAATGAAATAAGACCTTTATGTATGTTAAGCTCACCGAAATTAGCCAAAGTATTCTGCCGGGTGTCGACACACATCTCCAGGTTTGTGACCTGCTGCAGATCATCTGATCCTGACAGGCTCCTCTACAAAGGCAATTTATAAAGATTTCCACATTCACAATCGTTTTAAATAGGCATCTAATCAAAGAATCAAATCAAATAAACAATCAAATAAAAACTTACCAGCTTATCTCTAGAAAGGTAAAGTTCAACCAGTAAATCTGAGTGGTTAGCAGGAGCAGGATTTGGGTTTATTTGGCCAGATCCTTCAAACTCTGTTACACAAGACAGAGCTGTGCCTGATCTACTAACTGGATTCATAATTTCCTGCCACCAACTACCAGATGTAAACATTAACAAAAACAAACATAGTAATGCACTTTTTTGAAACTCAGCAGGTAGCTTTCAAGTTACACTGTTATTCTATACTTATATCCTAACAGAGAAACATATAAGTACATCTCACCTACCCTTAATCCAGCTATTAATTCTGCAGTAGTACCTAATTAAAATACGTTATTTACATATTGCCACATATGTTACGTAATCATAAATGTCCTTGCCGTCCAAGCGTCAGCAAAATATATAAACTAACTTTACAAACATTTCCAGTGTTTTCCAGCAGCACTGGCTAGGAGGCTAACAACAGGGAAAGTTTGCTTGACAACGGATACGTTTTTTTTCCTGGATACGGGCGGAGGGACAGTAGGGGCTTCTGGGAAATGTAGTGCAAAACTAGCAGTCGAGACTCGTTAACAGTTCAATAACAACGAAAGTGATTTTTGAAGCATTTGTTTATTTTAAACAAACCTCGTGTGTTTTTACAAACAAAGCCCTTTACTGCAGACTAGTAATAATGTTGTCAACTTCTTATTTTTTAATAGATGTGAAAGTTGAACAATTAAAAAGTAGAACATAAAAATATTGACTCCTTTGAACTTTGGTGCTGGATAAGACTTTTGAGAGAACCTTGGATAATCTGATGTGAGATGAAGGCACTTAATAACAGCACAAACCATACTTATGTAAAAACAGGAACAGAGTAACTACAATTGTTTTCTGATATACCGTACATTATTGTGAATCTATTCAGACATGTTTCTCTGACAGAAATGCCCTGTGTATTTTGTAACTAATACTCACCTAACGACAGCATGCCTGGCATGCAAGATAACAGCTTGCACATGCTATTTCTAATGAAAATATCTAATAAAATAAGTGTGGTACTCGCTGTTCTATTTTTTCCCCCTGTTTTGAACTTGATGCCTCAGCAGTCCTCCCTCAGAGAAATCACAATGAACAAGATAAGCCATGAGGAAAATATTGTACTTCAGTTATTCAAAAATGATGGATGCATTCAGTTCAAGCTTATACTGTCCACCTGACTGATTATGTAACAGTTTATATTTGAATCTAATCTAAACATTTGAATCATTTCCCAGCACTACAGACATGTAATTACTTTTCTTTATTACCTTATATTTTATAGTTACGTACATTATTAAATAAACTTACCAACCAATATATGTGAGGTTGTTTTCTGATTTTGTTTCTGCCTTGAGCCCTGTGCAGACATCGGCTTTCCCACAATGCCAATCAGGATACTAAGTGGATAAGATCATAAGGGTATAGAATAGAAAAGAATGGCTTTATTGTCACTATAATCATGTACAATGAGATTAAAATCCACTTCTTCACAGTGCAAATGTACATAGAAAAATTAATTTAAAAAATATGATTGTTGTTATTATTATTATTATTATTATTATTATTATTATTATACAAAGTTGGGGTGGCTTGGTGGGTAGCACCGCTGCCTCACAGCAAGCATGTCCCGGGTTCAATCCCAGGGTGGAACCCCCTGTGTCCTTTCTGAGTCTATGTTCTTCCCATGCCTGCGTGGGTTTACTCCGGGTACTCTGGTTTTCTCTGGTTTCCTCCCACAGTCAAAGACATGCGTGTTAGGTGTCTCTGAAGTAGGCCTCAGTGTGTGACTGTGTGTGTGCCCTACGATGAATTGACACCCTGTCTAGGGTTGTTGCTGCCCTTGCACCCAGAGTTGCACTGGTGGGCACCGGCTGGCCTGCGGCCCTGTGTGGATTAAGCGGAAGATAATGGATGGATGGTTGGTTAACATAATCATGTTTATTCCTACACAGTATGAAACAGACTGGTTTAATGTTGGTTTGCAAATTGCATTTCACACAATAAATATGATATTATGATAATGTTTTCACAGAGAGACATGTAGTTAAAGAGTTGCATAGCTTCTGATCCTCGTTTTGATTTCCAATTCAGAGTATGTTCTCCCAATGTCCATGTGGATTTCCTTCAGATTTCTTCCCATATTTCAAATACATATGGTTAGGTCAACTGGTCTCTCTAAATTATTCCAATGTAAGTGCCCAGCCACCGTATTCAGTGCCAATGCTTAGCCCTAAAAAGAAATTGAGACTTTCAGACAGTTTACAATCTGCGCCAGGTCAAGAAAGAACTGCAGTGGTAACCTCTAGAGGGAGCAGCCAGATAAGAAGATCCTATTATGACAACGCTTGACAAGTGGTAGCAATGTCAAACTGAATAAAACTGATAATATATTAAATATAAAATTAAATATTTATCCCAGACTTTTATTGCAAATGAAACATATTACACATGTCTGTGTCCTTTGTACTGGAGCAACATATAAAAAACAGAATCTCCCAAAAATGGCCAGGGGAAAATTGTTGACACCCTCAACTTTATAACTGGCTGCACACCCTTTTGAAAAAAAAAATAACTGAAATCAATCGCTTCCTATTACCATCAACATGCTTCTTGTACCTCTCAGCTGGAATTCTGGACCACTCTTCTTTTGCAAAGTGCTCCAGGTCTCTCATCTTTGAAGGGTGCCTTCTCCCAACAGCAATTTTAAGATCTTTCCCCAGGTGTATTGCTGGCCACTTCAAAACTGTGGGTCTGTGGTAGCCTAGCGGTTAAGGCACTGGTCTCTGGTCCTGGGTTCAAATCCCACCTTGGCCAAGCTGTCACAGTTGGATCCTTAAGCAAGAACTTAACCCACAACTGCTTGTATAACGTATAAGTTGCTCTGAATAAGGGCGTCTGCTAAATGCTGTAAATGTTAAAACTCTCCAACTCACTCAGAAATCCATTTCTGGGTGCTTTATGAAGTTTGTTTGGGGTCATTGACCTGCTGGAAGACCCATGACCTAGGACCCAGCTTTCTGGACACTACATTGTGATCAACAATCCATTGGTAATCTTCAGATTTCATGATGCTTTACACGTGAAACATTATCAGCACATAAATTACAAACTTGTTGTTCATCACAGGTAACTGAAGAAGGTATTAACAATTCTGATGTCTGGGGAACACAGCTCATAGCCACAGACTTTAGCAACCGACACCCAGAAAAAACAACAATTTCACACAGCACCTCACACAGCACCTCACCTCATAGCCAAATTTAGAGAAACCAGAACTGTGGACAACAAGCCATGTGGTGGTAGTCCAAAGATCACTACAGACAAACCTCAACAAAGGTTTTGGCAGCCTTTGTGAAAAGTCCGCAACACAGCATGCAATGTGTCCTGTGACAAAAGGGTGAGAGAGAGAATGCTACAGGCTCCTGATGGTTCAAATGGACCATAATAGACAATTTAGCAACTGAGCTGAATCGTCTTTATACAGTGGGTACGGAAAGTATTCAGACCCCTTTAAATTCTTCACTTTATTTCTCATTAATGTACACTCAGCATCCCATCTTGACAGAAAACAACCAGACATGTAGAACATTTTGTAGAATTTGTAAAAAAAAAAAAAGGAAAAACTGAAATATCACATGGTCATAAGTATTCTTATGGTCATAAGACTCTTTGCTGTGACATTCATATTTAACTCACAAGCTGTTCATTTCTTCTTATCCTTCTTGAGATGGTTCTACTCCTTCATTGGAGTCCAGTTGTGTTTAATTGAACTGATTGGACTTGATTAGGAAAGGCACACCTGTCTATATAAGA